>JACEFZ010007414.1:0-19749 GCA_014155875.1 Cepaea nemoralis
GTTGTCCCCCAACCTCTTGAAAAGGGGAGGGGTGCTGGTTTGTGTGTGTGTCGGACAGGTGAGTGGGTAGCCAGACGCATACTTTTTGGGTGATCTTCCTCTCACTTCCCAAGGGAGTTTGGAGAACTGTTGGTTGCTCAGTACGAGGTTGTTGTTGGCTTCCCTGGGTTGATAATGAGCAGCGGTGGAAATGTGCTTTCCGCGGTAAAACCGGGCAAGGATACGGAAACACGTGGGCGTGGGGGAACATGATCGCCTTCGCCACTAAAAGGGTTTTTTTTTATTCTAGAAATACGAAATATCTGCCCAAGAAGTCTTTTTTATGTGCGTTGCTGTCACGGAGAGTTGATTGCCACCCCGAACTAGTTGTTAAGTCCGCAATTAACAAAACACGCGACATTGATCATGGAGAGGAGAGAGCGATAATAAAAAGGGTATATATGTATTGCCCAATGGTCGAATCGGTTTGTTAACCGGCCCAATACCATGATTATTTTTTGGGTGGCGGTTTAAATCCCCCGACTGGCTAAAACAGCGCATCCAATTTGTTGTCTAGGAAACCAGAAGAAACAGATTTTACCCACTATTGATCCGCCGCCATATGAACACCAGGCCGTGGGCCCCGTGCCAAGTCTGTACAACTCATTCGTTATCTGGCTTTATATACAGCCCATGTACGCAGCGTATCCGCGCGGAGGTCATCATCATCATCAAGTGTCGGGCAATGTTTGATTACAGCTTGCACTGTATCGACACAGTATCAACAAGATTGTGGCCAAGTGACACTACTCTGTATTTGGGTGCGAGGGTGGGGCGCAAGCCCTGCAGGATCAACAACTAATCTCGTGTGTGTGTGTGGTACACACACCGTATGCAGGCATGCATTGTGCAAGTGTGTGTGTGTACCTATAGGTTACACTCAGTGATGATGGGTTGAAAGTCAGAACGAGTGATTATGTTCGTTGCCTGGTTTCTACAGAATTGTCATTGTTTGCACACGAATATCCACATCAGTGCTCTAGTCTCCCGCCATATACCTCAACACCATGGCGGAACCGTGCAGCAACGCCGGGCCTACATACATACATACCTACCTATCTACCTACATACATACTACATACCTAGCAGGATGGACACGCTATAACTATTCTCTTGTAGGTTGGCTGACCGCTTCTTCTCATCATTCACATCGGGGTTTATGCCTTCAACCAACTCGCATCAAGCACCTTTTGCTATCTCCAGTGGTTCCATGCCCACCCCATATTATTCATCTCTGTCTCTACTTCTCCGTGAGTTTTAAGGTCTCCCCCCGTTCCGTGTGTCCTGTACAATCCAGAGAATGGAATTTCTAGCTATACTATATCAGATGTTCTCAGCGTCACCGCCTTTCCCTCAGTTTCTTGGTTCTCCCCCAGTTCTTGGTTCTCTGTCTCGATTGCTTGTTTTGATGTTCAAACTGACCAGTTATGTTTAACGAGCATAGGTTCCTCCTAGGTTTTACCCGTATCCAGAGGACTAGATGTCTCATCAACTGTCCCGCGTTCGAGGTTTACTTTTCTTATTGTGTAAAAATGCATGCCGTGAAGCTTAGTAAGTCTGCTGGAATTTGCGGGGCGGTTGTGTTTATGTTTAGCAAATCATTCAGGTACAATACGGTAGTGGGCTCACACAAATTAAGTCCTCATCGCACACGTTATTGGGTGCACCAAAACTCATGTTCACCGCCCTATACGTTATAGTTGGCGCACCCGCTTTAATAACCCGAGTCCCGTACTCCAGTTGATGCATCCAGATTAATGACCCCAGTCGCATACGTTTGTTTATTAGTCTCAGCCACACTGTTGGCGCACCTGTTATAATAGCCCCAGTTCAATATATATATATATATATATTTTAAGTTGCATATCCATTACAGTACGTTGCAGTCAACACCGGCATTTTCAGCTGTTGTTGATGTTCTTGGCAAGATTATGCTCAGTAGTTTGCCATTCTACTGTGGGTAATCTTGCCAAGAAATCAACAACAGCGGTAAAATGCTGGTGTTGACAGCGATGTCCTGTAAAGGATATGTGGAAAAAAAAAGTTTGCCTTTGCTTTCTGAGCAACCGGATCACATACCCCGTAAGTAATCAACGCGACGCGACCGCTGCCGAATCTCGCGCAGCTGTGTTCCTCACGTGGATATACGGGATAACGGAGAAAGTCGTTTAGGCCCTTCGCCAAGGGAGATCGATCCGGTCAAAAACAATTGCTGGTCTCTCTGGTGAAAGGGTAACGACTTTCTCTGTAATCCCGTATATCCACGTGAGGAACACAGATGCGCGAGATTCGGCAGCGGTCGGGTCGCGTTGGTTACTTATGGTGTATGTGAGCCGGTCGTTTAGAAAGCAATGGCAAACTACTGAGCATAATCGTGCCAAGAACATCAACAGCGGCTAGAAAAAAATGCTGTTGTTGACTGCAACGTCCTGCAAGGGATATGCAACTTTTAAAAAAAAAAGTTCAAAGTAGACTTATTCCCATGCGTCTGTGGGTTCACCCAGTTTAATAGTCTTGTTCCCATAAGTTAGTGGGCGAGCACCCAGTTTAATAGTCCTAGTTCGATATTGGGCACACCTTGAGATGTTAGGCTTTCGCGTTATTTTATGTTAGGTAAGTACAGCTGTTTTATATGATAGTATTCAACACATTTCAAACGTGGATTGCCATTATCTGGCAATATCATGCCAGCTGCACTTCAACTTTCCCAGGTGTGAAGAAACGCTTTAAGCATCACTTAGACAGTCATACTTTGAACAAATACACTTGGTTCTTCTCTGTCCCCGCCTCCGCTACACCCTGCGTGTTTGCGCTGACCCAGCAGGTATAGGCAAGTTTGCAGCTTTGATTGCACAAGGTCAACCGTGTGCGTTTGTGATGTGAACTTTCAACTTGAAAAGGCAAGGTAAACCCTTGCTCCTGCGTGCAGGGATAAGATCTAGTGGGTTAGGTTTTGGTGTTGTGACCAGCTACAATGGGTTGAAAGTCAGAACGAGTGATTATGTTCGTTGCCTGGTTTCTACAGAATTTAGAATTTAAACCCTGGCAGTCTGGTCTTTGCAGAGAAATAATAGCTGATTCATATTTTGCAAGGCTTGGTTTATAATAGCCGCGTGCGGTTGGGTTGGGGGAATAATATGTTGGGAATAGAACCCGGACCTCAGTGATGATAAGATATACTAGCTACGGTGATGGGTTTAAGTTGTATATAACGCATCTGATTGTTCTTTTTGATAGCCAATACAATGCTTGGCGCGTGTTTGGCTGACGGTTTTACTCGCACTCAGCCCTACACGGTGTGTCCAGACAGGACAGCCGTTTAAGGGCTTGGGTTTTTCTTGTTTCTGTAACCTGGTGTCATGACCTTGACCTGTAGGACTGACCTGTTTCTGTGTTTCTGTGGCCTAGTAAGATAGCTGATAGCCTGACTGTGACCAGGCACCGTGGTTGTGACATGGCAGCAAGAGACCTTGATCAGGTCACCTGCCTAGCACTTCAACGGCTTTGGGTTTGTTTTGACTTGGTTGTTCAGTGCATTCTTCTTATTTATTATTGTGGATAGAGCTACCGAGTTTGTGCTGTCAGCGAGTTTGTGCTGTCTGTGGCTCTTCCAGCAGGCCACTCCTGAAAGATACTAAGCCATTTGGGGAGCAATGCACTGAAATCGATCGCAGTACAATGAAGTGGATTGTCTTTGCCTTTAAAGAGCACTATCACAGTAATTTGGCTGTAGACACTTGGACATTTTGGCTGCAAACTCTTGATCTCATTGTAATAGTTGTAAACTGCAGTGGCAGTCATAGCTGAAACTTTCCCCATCACTGATGTGCCTGACACAAGTGTTGACACTATTTGATAAAGTACTGTAGACATGATAACATAGTCAGAGATGGTGGTTAGTAATATACCCACCCATCCCACCTAAATTCCCATTGCCCATAGTGAAAAAGAAATTATTTTGACTAGTAGGACTAAGTCAGTTTGTGAAAACATGCAATCCTTTTTTGGGTTATAAATCATTGTGCTAGGCGTATAATTTTCTGACAGAATTACACCCGTTTATTTGTCTAAAAGCCAGCAGCTAACTTTCATTTCATCTATTCACAGATGACACTGATAAGCCAGACCTATCTGGCCTGGTGGATGTAAATGGAAACCCAAAAACTTTGGACAAAGCAAACAACCCACAGATGCTCCAGTTGCCAAGAAGCAAGTCAGAGAATGCACCATTAGCTAGTCTGGCCATTTCTCAGTCCTACGGTTCCTCTCTTACTGACATAAATACGCTAGACCGCAAAAAGGAACGCAAGCGCATAAAGCTTGAAAAACAAAAATGGACCCCAGCAGAAGCATATGAGGATCATATAGATTTCAGTGACATTAAAGCATTCTTGCGTTTGTTGAAGGAGCCGCTGCTAGCCTCATCTAAAACTGAAGGCAAGTCTGTCAAGAAGAAACAAGAACGAAGCAGGAGAAAGACCATCAACTGAATGGAACTATTGCATTAGAAGACACAGCAGGAGGTATGTTCATTTTTCTCTGATCTGTTTTCTGAATCTCACTCGAAAAAACAATGCAGTTGTGTGTCAAGTAAAAGACCTCTTGTTTTCCTCTGGGTTCCTTTCATGAACTGTGAACATTGAAGAACGAATCCAACAATCTATAACTAGCTTGCATTAGTGAATTAACGTGATTTTTGTTTTTGGATATAAGAATGGATACACATACCATCTGAGTGCACTACATCCTTTTCTGTATGCATCAGACTGGGTAGGGGGGTGCTGATAACAAAACCCGGTAAATGTGGAGGCAGAAGTTGAGGCCTTGATATTTGAGCTCTCTTCTGAGGGTGATGGAGTCCCCTACACAGAGGAGTCTGTTTGTTTTGACACGTTATGAACTCATAGGCTTTACACCTCAAACTGGCGAGAGATCTTTGCATAATGACTGGGGTGCCCTCGCCATGACAAGCATCCTGACTGGCTGGAGACTCACTTTCACTCAGGCATGCTTTCTCAGTGAATATGATCAGGAAAATCTATATGGGCTGGACTCGCAGGCATTGGGCTCTAAGAAGATAATTGGTAGGCAAAAATGACTTTCATTTTTGTACCAGGCCATTAGGATGTCAAAGAGGAAATGAACAAACTTGTAAACTTGCGAGCCCGGATGCTGTGGAAAGTGGATGAGCAATGGACTGGGTTGAATGCTCTCTAGAGAAACAGGATGCTTAAACGAATCAGCGATGACTGTGAATCTGCAACCTTGACCAGATGCAAGAACAATTCAAAAGAGTTGAAGCCAGACAAGAGCATCATTCAGGGGGCCTAAAGAAGAATAGTGAACAACATGGAATTGGTGTTATCAACTGCTACACATTCAGGGAGATACTGAGGATGGGATCCAAGCACTTGTAGAATGAATGGTTTGATGAGCAGTGAGAATAATCTGATGACTAGCTAGAGAGCATTGGCATTAGGCAGCTTCAGTACCAGCCCAAAGACTTGAAACCCAAATGAGAGGTGATGATATTGGGGGAACAGAAAATACTTTTAACACTTCAAGAGGACATTTCTAGAACAATAAGAATTGTTTGCATTTTTTTGGGTCTGGTTTTTGTTCTTCATTTTGATTTCTTGTATATACATGTTTGTCCACACATGTGTTTTTCAAGAAAAAGGTACCCTTTCTTCCCACTGATTGTTTATGGATCATTTTCATTGTCTTCTTTGTTTTTATCTGTTGCAGATATTACTGTTTTTATTGTATGTCATGATTTCAATGATACTGACCATATCAGTAACACACTGCCCAAGAAATCAGTAACACAGCCCAAGAAATCAGTAACACTGTGTCCTCCCAACATATCAGTTACTGTCCTCCCAACATATCAGTATCTCTGTGTCCTACCAACATATCACTAACTCTGTATACCTCCCAACATATCAGTAAAACTGTCCTCCCAACATATCAGTAAAACTGTGTCCTCCCAACATATCAGTAACTCTGTATACCTCCCAACATATCAGTAACACTGTATACCTCCCAACATATCAATAACTCTGTATACCTCCCAACATATCATTAACTATGTGTCCTCCCAACATATCAGTAACTCTGTATACCTCCCAACATATCAGTGATACTGTGTTCTCCCAACATATCAGTAACTCTGTGTCCTCCCAACATAGCGGTAACTGTCCTTCCAACATATCAGTGATACTGTGTTCTCCCAACATGTCAGTAACACTGTATACCTCCCAACACATCAGTAACACTGTATACCTCCCAACACATCAGTAACACTGTATACCTCCCAACACATCAGTAACACTGTATACCTCCCAATACATCAGTAACACTGTATACCTTCCAACACATCAGTAACTGTCCTCCCAACATATCAGTAACTCTGTGTCCTCCCAACATATCAGTAACTGTATACCTCCTAACACATCAGTAAAACTGTGTCCTCCCAACACATCAGTAAAACTGTGTCCTCCCAACACATCAGTAAAACTGTGTCCTCCCAACATATCAGTAAAACTGTGTCCTCCCAACATATCAGTAACTGTCCTCCCAACATATCAGTATCTCTGTGCCCTCCCAACATATCAGTATCTCTGTGCCCTCCCAACATATCAGTATCTCTGTATCCTCCCAACATATCAGTATCTCTGTGCCCTCCCAACATATCAGTATCTCTGTGCCCTCCCAACATATAAGTATCTCTGTGGCCCCCCCCCCTCCAACATATCAGTATCTCTGTGTCCTCCCAACATATCAGTAACTTTGTATACCTCCCAACACATCAGTAAACTGTCCTCCCAACACATCAGTAAAACTGTGTCCTCCCAACACATCAGTAAAACTGTCCTCCCAACACATCAGTAAAACTGTCCTCCCAACATATCAGTAAAACTGTGTCCTCCCAACATATCAGTAAAACTGTGTCCTCCCAACATATCAGTGATACTGTGTTCTCCCAACACATCACTAGCACGATGTCCAACATATCAGTGCATTAGATTTGCCTGACACCAGTTTGCATGCATGAGCAGAGTAGTGTGGAACTTTGATGTAAATGTCTGTCTGGCTCAGGGCAGTGATGATGTCTAAAGTGAGTGAATGTGAAATGTGACTAGAAAGCTCAATAAAATTATGTGAGACATGCAAGTAAAAATTTGTTAAAACAAATCACGCATACAGATAACAAGAATAGTTAGCTGAAAAACAGGAATATCCAAAATCACAGAATGGGCAGACACCTGGGAGTCCACGAAATGGGAATAGAAAAAGAACCAGGAAGCCAAACAATTGTTTCCACACAGAATTGTCTCTAGAATGTTATAATCAATTATATCAAAAAGAGTAGGTCGAAACAGGTCACTACCCATACAAGGTTAGAAAAACTTATGAGCATAAGTTGGACACTTGTTGCATTTTTTTTTTTTTTTCAACGCTCGCTTTGAACTCAAAGCTAAAACTATTTATTGTAGTGATGGACTGAATTTCGCGTGTGTTTCGCGTGTGGGTTAGCTTTCCCTATTAAGTGTCCCTTGCCAACAGGCAAACCCACTCTGACTTCAGACGTACTTGTAATTTACGTCCCAAAGTCAAGGACGACAGGTCATCATTTTAGTCCAGCTGTCCGGTGTAGGGGTTGAACCCCTAACCTTGGCATCAGCACAACGGATGTTTGAGAACACGCATTCTTACCCATTCGACCATACTGACCTGCGACACTCGTTGATGTTATGTGGCTTGTACACTGTGTCATAGTTTGTACACTGTTAACTTTCTAGTGTCTGTTGGAGGAAACTGGTGTACGTAAAGCAGTATCTGTATGCAATAAAGATAATCCTGTACAGAGCCACCGTTCAATTTATGTGTATACAGTTCCACTGACACTGCCTCTGTGGTCATGATCGCCACTGTTGACAACTAGCATGTGATCAAGTATTCACATCTGTGGTAATCACACCAATAAGGTGGCCTTCAGAAATTGCTCAGCCATTTAAAAAAATACTTGTTTCCCTGTGTACTGCATTAATTAGTCAGCCATATATTCTAGCATAGAATTTGAGTCCTTGTAAATACTGTTTTAGACTATAGCAACAGCTCTAAATACTAGAATAAATAGAATGGTTTTAGTTGGTTGTTTGTGAGTATTCTGTAGACCTGAATTTGTCCGATACACCAGCGTTGAATAAAAGTCATATTGGGAGGACATGGAGAAAACTGCAGGAGATAGAACAGCTTGGAGTGGTTGGGTCCTGGAAAGTGCATCTTTCAGAGTGAGGCTGGTGGTCCGCCCCAAGCTAGAAAGTAGCAGGGTGTACAAGACAGGCACTGGAACACCACATCTGTGAAGAGGTATATTCGGATATAACCAGGTTCCATGCCAACAGGGAATAGCATTGTTTAACTTGTGGCAATATTTTGTCTTCTTTTGTAAGCTTAAATTGTAAATTTATAAGAAGAATCTTAGAGAATCAACAAACAGGCCTAATTTCTATATTTATTTGAATGTTAACTTAGAGTTAACACTATTTAATGAATACAGATTGTTTACAAATGAGTTATCCCTACTTTCAAATAGGAAGAGAATGAGACTACGCACTTCATTTACTGTTTATAAAACCATTCTGGTTTTGTGCTTTTTATTTTTTTCAAGATAAAAGATTTCTCTAAAATACTTTATCTGTTGCCAGGTGAAGATGGCCCAATCTCTGTGGAATCTGTGGCTGTAACAGTCACTGACCGAGCTGGTCTGGATGCAATGGGAAATAGTTCTGTGAAGCCACTAGGAGAAACTCAGGTTATTCCCAGAACTGATTCAGCTGAAGACATTTTTGACAAAAACGTGGAGTTTCATGACTGCCTGTCACAGATTGTGATTTCAAGCAGAGCTGACAATCAACAACAAAGTGAAAGCTCTGAAAATATTCGAAAGTATTCCAGCTCAGATGAAGCAGATAAAACTGACTTGCATATGAAGTTAGATGATTTTGTTGATAAATGTGTAACGGACAAAAATTCAGTACTAAGCAAGAAGTCTGCTAAAACTAAAGGCAAGAAAGATGAACAAGGGCCTACCAGAGAGAATGGTCCTCTGAACCTAAAGGTCAATATGGTGAAATCTAAGGAAAATTTAGACATGAAAGATTCATTATTGATTAAGTCTGTACCCACAGATAGTACCAGAACTTTTCATAGCTCCAGTGATACGGAGGTAACTGCAGAAAGTAAAAGAGAAGACTCTTTCACCGAGGTGAAGAAACGAAAGAAGCGACTTGTTGGCAAGGACTTCAACACTGCTTCTGTAAATCATTCTTTCACTTCCGCATACCATGTTCACCACAGTAGTGGACATATACAGCGTAACAACCCCCGACCTCGTGCAGTAACCCCTCCCCTGCCTCCATCTGTGGGGATCATTAGTTCTGTAAGCAACAAACGTTCTCTGCCAGTCACAGACCAGACTCATTCATCTCGAGATTTGAGTCCATCAGCCTTCCCTGTGCTGTGTCCTCTGACACCTCATACAGACAATAGACGAAACTCGTGTGGCGACCTCAGTACTGACTTCATAGACAACAAAACCTATGACAGTGATAGGGAATCGGCGAAATCTTTGCCCGATGCTCACAGGACCAGACTTGGTGATCTGTCACCAATTTATCCAATGTCCTATGCCAGAATTGCTGCAGCACCTCGCAGGAATGACTGTACAAACAGCCCCAGTTCTGAGTCAGGTGTAGCCAGTGGGTCACAGAACAGCAGTGTCAGTAGCAGTGTGACCCACACACCTGGCAGTAGCATTGACATGATGTCACCCCAGTCCCCTTCCAGCTCCGTGGGTATGTCAGATAGAAAAGCCACGGTGTGGAAAGGTAGTCCCCGGGAGCGTCGTCACTCCATCGGCTCTGGCCCTGAGGATTTGGCAGACAAGGAGAAGTCAAGTGTTGCCCAGTGCAATCGACAGTGTGGCAGCCAGGAAGTGCTTAGCCGGGACACCATCACATCTGTTAGAGCTGGTTCTTCAGATACTGTCACACCTCCACCGGCATTGCCAGCTGAGCTTATTCACAATAGTGAAAGTTCCAACAGCTTGCAGTCAGACCTGGACATGCAGGAGGGTTCAGTACATCAGCTGGCCAACCTTGTTTCTCACAAACCAAAACACATAGCAGGTTCTGCAGGGACAGGTACCCAAGGACCAGTCCAGAAACTGTCATCAGAGAACACATCATCTAAAAATACCAGTTCCCTAACTCAGGAAGTGCTCATTGCTGAGTCTTGTCCACCAAGCCAACAAGAACCAGAGCAGAAGGTGGCTTCTTCATATGGCGCAACTCCAAATCCTGGCCAGGCTAAGAATGAAATGCCTCATGGTACAGCAGCAATTTCATCAGCAGCGCCCATTCCTGTTGGAGACAGCAATGTCAACACCTCATCTGGTAAAGACAAAGTAGTCTTCTCCTCACAGGGCACCAAAAAGGCTGGCACTAGCACAAAGTCGGTTATTTTTCTGGACAAGCGGTTTAGTTCATCTCCTCAAAATCTGGGAATTACCTTCGGCTTTGACTCCAGTTATGAGTCTGTCTGTGAACCACCTAGTCAGTCTGCGAGTCAGTGTCGGCAACCGTCAAAACCACTGTTGACAGCTGTGCCATCGGCTGCTGGTTTATTTGCACAAGAAGTGTGCCCAACAAGTCAAGCTCACATTCCTCCTACAGACAGTACAGCTCTGATTTCATCTGACCATCCATCTCCTCATTCTTCCTCTCCTTATAGTGATAATAGTAATCTAGTGCCAAAGGGGCCGCACATACAGAGCCTGTGTAATGGTTTTATTCTTCCATCCAGAGCTGCAGAAGACTGTGTTAACCTGCAGGAGCAGAATGCTACTTCTAGTATTAGTGATAGTAGTGAGAACACTGTAACCAATTTAGCCTCTTCCAATAGGACTAGTCTTTCAAAACTGAAGCCCGATTCACAGACAGATCATAGAATAGCAACACATTGTTCAGTGGTTCTGCCTGGGCAGATCAATCACCTGCTTCTGGGTGGGCCAAATGGGTCTCTGGCTCAGATCAAAAAGTCGACACCTCATACAACCACAGGAACTGCCTGTGTTGCTCTCACACAAGCAATTCCTGTAGATGTGATATATTCACCCAACCATCCACCACCACAACTTCCTACAAGAGTGGTGAGAGACATAAGCAACATCAGCAACTCTACCTCTTCATTGCCTTCCAGATATGATTCAATTCCAGAAAGTGTCAAAGCTCCAAACTGCATAGAATCCAGCATCAGTAAAACTACTGCCAATATCATAACGCCAGCTACAGAAGGGGAATCTGTAGATATAGAAAGTGCAGTGGATATAAACAAAGCATTGACACTCCAATCAAAGACAGAGGCAGTTTCACCAAAGCAGACTCAGTTGGCTGCTCCAGCTGAAGTTGTCCCCATTGTGTATGGTAGAAAGATCAAACCAGCTACAGGATGTGGGCAGCTTATATTTGTGCTGAATAACATCTCCCAGGCCAGCAAAGATAGGTCTGCAGATGCTGCCACTTTCCTTAGAAAAAGTGAGTTGTTTCTTCACATCTATATAGCTAAATGTTTACTGTTTGTTTATGCTTTACAAACATCAGTTCAGTACTCATGTGTTTGACTAGGTGATTGTTTGAACATTCAGAATAATGCCCGGTCAAGCAGTTGGAATACTCGTTTCTCCAGCAGCAGACCTGTGTTCCATATTCTATCCTTTATCTCCCCTTGGGGCCTGAGTCCTCAACCAAACCATACCAAGCCGTCGTATCTTTTGATATTTCCTGCAGTTCCCTCCACGTCCTCACAAGATTTGTAACCTCTGTCTGGTAATTCTGTTTTCCATGTGTTTTTAGACCTCTCACTATTTTGTTCACCTTGTGAGTCCAGACATGAGAGTGGCTAGTTATATTGCCCTCTGGTTTTCACAGTAAATGTCCTATCTTGTGGGTCCAGACGAGAGAGTGGCTAGTTATATTGCCCTCTGGTTTTCACAGTAAATGTCCTATCTTGTGGGTCCACACAAGAGAGTGGCTAGTTATTGTGGGATGTGGATTTTAATTCCTGAGAATAATTCGTTAAAATGTCTAGGGGGTATTATTGATTCTCTGGTCACTGGTCCGAATGCAGGGTGATCAGGGATATTTACCACAAATCTCAGGAGAAAAGAGTTCAATCCTTGAAACAATGGCATCTGTGTGTAGGTTTCCCTTCCCACTTCATCACCCTTTAAATTAACTATAGATGCTAGAAGGATATTGATTGCTCACAATATATAAACAACCACTTATTGGACACCACATTTACTTGATGTACACAACACTTTTGGACAAACAGTTCAGGTATTAACTCAAGATCTGCAGTTACATATATAGATGTGTAATAAACACTATGCATTTTCAAACAGGCATGGGAATGATGTGCAGTATTACAACATAGTACCCAGCGACCCCAGAAAAAAACAAGGTTATTACAAACAACACAACAACCACAAATTGGTTCTGCTAACTTGACTCATTGTACCTAGATAAAATCACATTGGTCTAGGTGCAGAAACCCAACATATATATTTGTTTCTGACACCATGTACAATTATCATATTTAAAAATAATGAGTTGATGTCAAAATACTATTTACCTTAACCATCATTGGTTATACCTCATTACCCACTCTTTATATGTCATAGAAGAGGAAAAAAACACACACACATGAAAACAGTTGATACTAATAATTAAGTTAATTAATTATAGTGTTCATTTAGGCATTGCGGATGGATATTCTTCTCCAGTGCAAAGCAGTTAATGTCCATATTTATCCGTGACAGCAATAAATACTCACAGTCATGTTTAATGTCCACTGAAGTTTGTTGCGGAACTTATAATCCTTATTATGAAATAAATTCACCACATATCTCCTCCGTGGAGCTGAATTCAAGAATCTTCTTTGCGAACGGCTCGGTGTCAGTGTGAAATTGAGGCCTGGGTTGGTCATACCTTCAGGAGATGCATCTTTTGGTCTTGGACTAAGGTTCTTCTCTATATCACCATATCTGATGAAAAGGATGCCTACCTTTCAGCGTCTCGGCTTATAATATCCGAATCTCAATTTTGTTCCCACAGATTTTTCACCCACCTAGTCATCAGTCTATAACCTATTCCACCGTTATTGGCATTTAGGCTGACATGGGACCAGCACAGAGTTCTGATTCATTATTTACTTTCAGTGTAGACATACAATTCTGCTTGTTATTCATTTGGTTCATCTGGAATTAATTCCAGGATTCTGCTGCAGGCATGGAACTGAAGAATATTGACTCCACCACATATCCAGGGTTGCAAGCCATCAGGTGATTCCTGTGGTTGCAGGCGTAGAGGCATTTACTCCGCTAGCTGCTTTCATATGGTCTTTTTTTTATGTGTTCAGTTTTGGGAACCTTGAGGTAATCTTGTGTAGGTATGGTTTTCAGTTGGTACCTTGGTTGTATTGGTTCAATGTCTTCTTCCCATTTGTTTGAGTGGGTGTTCATAGCTAGAACTTGGTGTTGCATGGCTGGAACCTTATGTTTGACTGTTGCAGCTGTGAGATGTTCTTTCGAAGACTTATCCATTGTGGATATTAACTTGGTAATCCAACCAATCAGTTGAAGATTACTCACTGTTGTTAGTTTTAATAACTTGTAGAAGGATTGTCCCATAGTTTCACTGATTTTGTTGAATGATGAGGCCATAGATGATACTTCTCAAACGTATAACTGACGAGTCACTGTTGTCAGTTACTTTGTTGATCTTCATCTTTGTAGATTATTAGATCTTGAAGTCCATCCTGGATCTTCCTACGAAAATAGGACTTAATCACTCACCCAATCAGTTATCTTCAACTTTTCTGTTGCTCGCTATGGAGCTATTGAGCGCCGCAGTAAACATTGAGGTATTGCTAGATCCAGACTATGGTTTTGGACATTCACTTTATGGCTGTTGACCCAGGATCCAGTGTTAGTGATATAGTCCCACAAAATTCAACCACCACCTGCTTCTCTTCTATAGAAAAGGGATGACAAGAATACAACACTAGCATTAACCTACTGTGTTATGGTAAAAGGTTTACAACACAATTACAAACACAAATACAAAACACCAAGGGGAGAAGGGGAAAGGAATGGGTGTCCATGTTCCACTGTCCCTCATTGCTGAGTAGAGCCATTCTGACTCTTCATAGTGAGTAAGGTATTTTCTCACTTATATTTTGTTCTGTTGTTACTGGGACTATTGGATGGGTGAAGTCATTCTGTCTATCCAACATGTTGATATTGTCTCTCTCATTACTTGAAGAGAATAGCCTATACAGAATCCCTGTGGTTTCTAATGCCGCGTCTTCATTTCGGCACTATAATCATCACTAGGTCAAGACTATTCACCATTGGCTTCTTAAGTACTGACATACATATGTATTCTTACATCAACATCCTCTAATCCCACGGTGCAACATTAAAATGTATATTCCCACAGTAAAAAGTAACAATCAGAACAAAGAAAATTCTCATACCAGAAAAAGACATACATGTACATTTCTCTGATATTAAGTACATGATACTCATACATAATAATTAATCATAATGCTGATGCAGGGAGCCTTTGTTTTGGGGTTTTCTCAGGGGTTAATCCATAACTTAAAACATACATTGTTTTCCCCCACTGCGTACAGCAGATGAGGATAGTAGTCGCTGTGATATATTTTGTCAAGGACTGCTATTATTCAAGCAATTTATTCACATCAATCTTCGCTTCTGTTCCTACTACAGTGAGGTGATGCGGAGTGAATCCTATCCGAACATGCATTTACATCACGCGTTTAATTGTTCATGAATTTATATTCAAACATGGCCTGTCCCTAACACTATTTTATGAAATGATTATATGTTCACCCTCATATGGAGTGGTTACTAATCTGTTAACAAAAGAATGGTACTAAAATTTAGCACTATATTTCCAAGTTACAGATTATAATGTGGCAAAATATTTTATCCCCTGACTAAGTAAGAGTCAGGAATATGCGTAATCATTTGTATGTCCCCGCATGGATAAAACAAGTTCAGAGACATCCTTACTAGTGCATTTACACTACATAGGATATTTGAAAGTGGCAGACACCAGTTCTCTACTTGTGCAGTATGAAATCAAGAGTCTGCTCCTACATTGAGAAAATGCTTCTTTAAAGTCCAATCTCTACAGTACATAAATTATTTGCAGATTTCTAAGCATCGATAGGGATATATAGTTCCATTGCATAGAAGTTATTTTTCATAGGACTATGAAATTGGCAGAAACGAGTTTTCTTCTCTGAAGTATGAATCAGGAGTCTTTCCTAAATTGAAAAGAGTTTCTGACATGAGAGTTGATACTCTGTGTACTACAGTACACATACTATTCATAGGTTATAAACACTATTTAGTTAGATATAAGTTCATAATGCCTATAAAAGATATTAACATACGAATTTGAAATGGTAAGACCTAGGAAAATTTACAGCGTGGCGCCCACATGTGTTTCTTTGGTAAACATCATCCAGCCTGGTTTAAGGCGATGCTAACCTAAAAAAATTTAATTCCATAATACTTAATTTCTATGTTCTTTTATGGGATAGGGTTTGATATTAAAGACTGCTGATCGATAAAATATTGTCAAATTGACTTTGCACTTAACGGTTGCTATGGAAACCAAGATAAACAGCGGCCATCTTGAATTTCTTAATGTACCTCTAAAACATTTATATTTTAATGTAGAGGCTAAATTCTTTGTTTTATGTGTAAGTAAATAGACCCTTTACAAGTTTAGTAGAATATTTTAATGATATCTCTTAGCAGTTTTTTTTTTCAAAATGTGAAAATGGTAATGACATTTTCATGACATTTTTTTTATTTTTTAGTGTAGCACAAAAACTAAAATGTAATTTGAAGAATAATCTACTCACAATGTAAGCGATATAATAAAGAATATCTCTGCAAAGTTTGAGTGAAATCTAATGAATAGTTTTAAAACAATTGTACTTATGTATAAAAAACTGGCGAAATGAGAAAACGGGGAAAAACTAATTATTTTTTTGTTTTTTATTACTAATGCACTCTTTTACAGAGAAAAAAAGTGTAAAACTGTATCTTGAGTGTTAAAATTGTCCTGTTGAATATGCAGGACCTCCCTCCAGAGCATGCAGCTCACCTTGTCTCTTCAGTTTGGCCGCTCGTACAGTGTCGCGTCTTTTAGTTTGTTTGTCCTTCTTGTACTTCAGACTATTTCTTACTTGCTTCTGCATCCTAAATGTTCCTAGTCTCTGCATATGCAGGCCTGTAGAAGGTCCAAAAACTGGGCAGTGTCTTGGGCAGCAGCAGCTCCAAAGTTGAACTCTCTTGCTGCAGTTACAACTGCAACTGAACGCGCTTGCGAGAGGCAAAGTTGTCTTTAGTGCATCGAGCCCATATCAAGCTGTGTAAACACTCATTTGAATTCTGAGTTTGTCCTGACACACATCTACTAAGTAGTTTAGTTTAGTTTGCGCAGTGCTGTTCCAAGGCGTTTACTGACATGGTTGATACACTCCTCTTTGTCTATCTGAATGTCATCCCCATATGGGTTGATCTTGGTAAGTTCCGCAAATGTTTTGGTGTCACCATCAGAAAGTATTGACGTGTAGCGAAGTTTATGACGGGCCACAGACAGTCGCCACAGCACCCTTGCAGCCTTCACCTCCATCATTCCAGCAGATCCTGTGAAATTGTTGTCACAGTTTAGAAGATGTTCTGCCTTCCATGCTGCAAATTCATCTGGTTTGTCCCTGGAATGTGTCTTACCAGTGGTTTCACACACCTGGCAATATGTGGACATAACATGGGCATCTATGCAAAGTCCTGTAAAAACATCCACTGCACAGCCAACTCCAATGTGGGATGTGTGGCCTCTAGTCAGCCAAGTGCCATCAAAGCTGACACTAATATCTAGCACATCATTGTCATGTAGAGTTATGCCTGACTGTTGTGCATGAGCCTGTCGAACATACTTTACGGTTTGAGAAAAAACAGTGTCCTCCAGATCTTCTATCTTTGAATATAGTTTATTCGCTTTGCTGTGAAATGTTTTGTGATGAAGATCTTGCAGGTTCATGTTTTCACAAAAATTGTTGAATGTCGTTGCACCCATCCCACAGACTAATGCTGAATATACTGACTGGCTGTTGACAGCAAAAGATCTATCCCCATCATTACTTCTTGCAGATAGGTATCTTCCACACAAAGCTTCACAACAAGAGCTGTAAACCTCTGCATACACAGCTAATCCCTTGGTTTTCTTGCTGTCAGTTTTCAAAATAAGACTATCATTTTTACAAACTGGACAACATAACAATTTGATTATTGCCTCAATTTCTGAACAATCAACTATTGCTCTGTGTTCCCGTTTTTGATATCCATTGTCGTCACCAGAATCATACTTGCTGCTAGTGGATGTTGTGTATTTATACGTATCTCTTTTAAATTGGCTTCGGGTAATAAAAGAATCACTTCCACAACTTTGAGAAGAACACGATAGCACTGATTCATTCAGGTTCACTGTCAAAACACTTGGATTTGGAAGTGGCATGTGCGCACTTTAGCTGGGTCGCTTTCAGTAGTTTCAGAATTGTCTGTATCGTTTACGACGTTCTCATAGGCTTTTCGCTGCTTACCAGCATTTGCGAGGTATAGTCTGAGAGATTACTTACGTTGAGTAGATGACTTTATGTTAAATTTCTTAGAACGAGGCATATTTCAATGCGTGTCAGTCTGTCGTCAACAATGAACTTTCAGCACGTCGCCAGGTGTAAACAACACAAAGCCGCCATTTTGGAAACCCACGTGATCAATTTCAGCCATCGGCGAACGCGGATTGCTTACGATGTTCCATATATGGAAGTTTCCGGAAGATGATAGACACGAATAAACCCGATGTACACAGAAGAGCTTCCGATTAGACGAACTCGTAGTTTTACGAACAGTTACGGAAGTTCACGACCTTTCCAGGGATACCTTACACGGGCGTGTCGTGTTTTCCTGAGATATCATTGCTAGGATTTGAAAACCGTCAATTTCGCAACAATTTTCAATAATTATACGATTTGACACAGAGGGTGGGTTCAGTAAATTATGAATATTGCATAAAATAACAGTTTTGAAACAAAAACAAGTACAGAATCTGATAGAAGACATGATAATGTGTCTAAAAATGAACTATTCCAAAAATAGCCAAGTTGACCAAAAATCGATGTTTTTACTGCCGCACATCGCCTTAAGAGAATTGTAGCTAATTCTTAATTAAACATACTGGTCTATGTAATACATACATATATCTTAATAATGTAGATAACATACCAATAGCTTGAATAGAATCATGTTTTTAAGGCAAACTACCTTCTCCCCGAAGGGAAAGGTCGACTTTCTTGTGTGTTCTCTTGACTAGAAATGGCTGCTTCAGTCTTTGTTTTCCCCCTCGCCAGGATTGGCCAGATACGGGAGAGAAAACAAGCCAAAATAAATTTAGCTGTGCCACGGTCAGTCTATCGCTGTTTTATTTTCTCCTACATTAAGTAAGTTACTTAAACAGTAATTGTAAGGGTTTGTTTATTTTTAAGGGAGTCCATAAATAGGAAAGGGTAAGGACGTTTTATTATACCACAGTTATATTGCCCTCTGGTTTTCACAGTACATGTCCTATCTTGTGGGTCCACACAAGAGAGTGGCTAGTTATATTGCCCTCTGGTTTTCACAGTACATGTCCTATCTTGTGGGTCCACACAAGAGAGTGGCTAGTTATATTGCCCTCTGGTTTTCACAGTACATGTCCTATCTTGTGGGTCCACACAAGAGAGTGGCGAGTTATATTGCCCTCTGGTTTTCACAGTATATGTCCTATCCAACAACAGCATCTTGTGCTCACCTCTCGATTCACTGGTTTTTGTCTTGTTCTCTCCATGAGCTCCACATAGGTGATTTTCTCATCAGACTTGGGTTCTCTCCATGAGCTCCACATTGGTGATTCTCTCATCAGACTTGGGTTCTCTCCATGAGCTCCACATTGGTGATTCTGTCATCAGATTTGGGTTCTCTCCATGAGCTCCACATTGGTGATTTTCTCATCAGACTTGGGTTCCCTCCATGAGCTCCACATTGGTGATTTTCTCATCAGACTTGGGTTCTTTCCATGAGCTCCACATTGGTGATTCTGTCATCAGATTTGGGTTCTCTCCATGAGCTCCACATTGGTGATTTTCTCATCAGACTTGGGTTCTCTCCATGGGCTCCACATTGGTGATTTTCTCATCAGACTTGGGTTCTCTCCATGAGCTCCACATTGGTGATTCTCTCATCTGACTTGGGTTCTCTCCATGAGCTCCACATTGGTGACTTTGTCATCAGACTTGGGTTCTCTCCATGAGCTCCACATTGGGTACTCTGTCATCTGACCTGGGTTCTCTCCATGAGCTCCACATTGGGTACTCTGTCATCTGACCTGGGTTCTCTCCATGAGCTCCACATTGGGTACTCTGTCATCTTACCTGGGTTCTCTCCGTGAGCTCCACATTGGTGACTCTGTCATCAGACCTGGGTTCTCTGGTGGGCTCTTT
>JACEFZ010007415.1:0-165000 GCA_014155875.1 Cepaea nemoralis
CCTCATCAAAGAAATTTTTAATTTCGGCTAGTTGGTAGACTTTTTTCGCTGTTTGTTTAATGAGTGTTTGAACGTGGGAAATAAAGATTAGCTTTCTATCAATGATTAGGCCTAATGTTTTGTGCACAATTACACTTTCTACTGGCGTGTTATCGATGTGAAGTTGAAGTGATGTGTGTGAATTTAGAGTTTGAAGTCTTTGTCTGGTTGTTAATAACATTGATTTTGTTTTAGTGATGTTAATTTGCATACGGTTTGCATAGCTCCACCTAACTACATTATTTAATTCTTGTTGCAAAGACGACTCCAGCAAATTACAGTTTTCAGCGTTTGTATACACTGTACAGTCGTCAGCAAATAGATCGCAGGAGGACGAAAGATGCAAAGGTATATCGTTAATATATATGGCAAATAATAGAGGGCCAAGAATAGAGCCTTGTGGTGCTCCAATACTGAAGGTAGTGGTTTGAGACAGAGATTTATTGTGTGATACTACTTGCTTTCTGTTTGATAGAAAAGATGTTATTAGAGTGACTACATTAGGGCCAGTTTTCATTGTCTCTAGTTTTTTAATTAAAATAACATGGTGAAAGAAAAATAGGCATATACAGAACAAGTACAGTACAACAGCAAGGACACTGAGTGTCAGACTTCGTCACAGCTGTAAAGAATTGTTGCAAACGGGGAGACGTTGGAATGATATTATCATACGATGCCTACATCAGCCTTTGGTCTGAATAACTTGAAGTTGATGAATCACACAGTAAATCAATAGGGGAGCCCTTTGTGGCCACTAAGACAGTTCATAAATAAACACACATAGTATTGTTTGGCGCTTACAGAAGTGAGAAGTAGAGACTTGAGGACGCACTAGACAACATAAAAATTTGCAAGTCATAGTTACCGACCGGGATTCGAATCTGTCACCTGCAAATGACAACGGTGCCTCGCTGCAGGAACAAGTGTACTTCGACGTATGAACAACTAGACACCACAAACAAGTTTACTTCATTAGCCATGTCTATCATATTCACGAACCTACAACTATCGAATAGGGACACAATTCGTATCTAACCATTGAGATAGCACCATAGGTCTCAGAATGTTATATTAAACCAGCATAGGTCAAATAACGAGAACACACACACACATACACACACACACAGACACACACATCACATACACACCCACACTCACACAGACAGACAGACAGACACACACACACATCACACACATCACACACACCACACACACACCCACACTCACACAGACAGACACACACACACACACATCGAAACGTAATGCTGTGTCTAGTATATTCACAAACATTTAAAGAAGAGAAATGATTGGTCGGTGCTAATGTTGTATATGTATTACGCGGGAAATCAATTGGGAAACCCTTTGAGTCCACTAAGACAGCTCATAAATAAACACACATGGTATTGTTGGGCGCTCATAAAAAATCGTGCAAGAAAAGCCTCCCCTTTGTCCTAGTTTATTGTCATAGGTCGGTTGTTATCATCATAAACGGTACAATGTGTACCAGGCATCGTCTGTCTGTTCATCTGCCGGTGCAGCTTCCAGAATTTACCCAATGTCGTTCATCTGCCGGTGCAGCTTCCAGAATTTACCCAGTGTCGTTCATCTGCCGGTGCAGCTTCCAGAATTTACCCAATGTCGTTCATCTGCCGGTGCAGCTTCCAGAATTTACCCAATGTCGTTCATCTTCCGGTGCAGCTTCCAGAATTTACCCAATGTCAGATCCCCGCTGACTTCATTTATAAACTGTTCCCACTTCATCTTTTTTGCCTCTGCTGTCTTCTGGAGTTTGAAACGCCTCCCTGTATCACAGCACAGCATGGTCCTGTTGCCGACACTCAGTTCTCCGAGAAAAGACCAGACTGACACAGAATCAGGCTGTAGCTGGTACCATTTGTATTGGTATTCTTCGCTGGTTGTTGAAGATGGTGGAGGAGCGCGTATATGATGTTCCGAATGCTGAGATGTCGGTTTCTAATTCAGCTCAGCTCAACTCAACTTAACGAATGATGTCTTGTATGCTTCCTCAAAGATGTTTAACAATTACTGTTTCAGCCCTCGAGTCTCCGATGACTCATTGGAAGTATGAAGAGGACTACTTTGTCTCTGACGGTTATTGTGTTCATTGTGGGTATTCGTTGCTGTCTTGGGTGCGTCTTCGTCTGCTTCGAACTTGTTTGCGAATGTTCCAGTTTGGTATACTATAACATCTCACCCTCTCTCTCTCTCTCTCTCTCTCTCTCTCTCTCTCTCTCTCTCTCTCTCTCTCTCTCTCTCTCTCTCTCTCTCTCTCTCTCTCTCTCCCTCCCTCTCTCTCCCCTGTTCGTTTAAAAAGATAATGACGCCATAATGATTGTTATTCCCCCAAGACCGAACTATTTCTTCAAACACAAAACGAATACCTCGAGACATACGACTAATTTACGGTCTCACCTTATGATCGGGGTTTCGTTTGATGTCAATCTTTTATCAAGATCGCGCGGTGCTGCTATTGATTTTCTATTGACACGCTGTGCTAGTAAACCGATGCCAGCTGAGCGTAAGGAGCACAAACACGCGGGATAGACACAGGGCACTAAGAACGATGGAGTCACAAGTAGGATCAGTCACAGCAAAGGATCTTGTTTTATCCCTTGAGACACAGTGGGTATATGGTGCTTGTCACATGTTTGTCGCCTGGGAGCCCGGGTTGATTTTAGAAAAATAGCCACCTTGATGGGGATTCGAATACAGACGACCACGCGGCAGGCCGGCATGCTAGTCACTGCGAATCCGCGATCGAATGGTGAATAAGGATGAACATAGAACTCATGCAAATGTAATGCGACGGATGAAAATAGTCTTCAATATACTGAACATCAAGGATCCACGCAGAGAGTTAACGAGAGTTTACTATGCAAGTGACGTCATAATCATATAGTCAATTGTATTGCACTGTTTCGACAAGTCGCTGGCTCAGTACATTCGACTTCGACAAGCATTTTTTTTCGGGTTTACTGTCCTTTGTCTTTGGCTGTTCCCAGGCTACCCACAAGCCAGCAGATTTATGTATCACTTCATCTGGTCCCTCGACCTGTCCGACATGGGAGACCCAACCGGCATTGCACTTGGGGTATTAGGAACAAGCAAGTCCCTCCACCGCTACATCGTGGATACACAGTAGAGGGACTAGGCAGACACAAGACCAAGATGGTGTTCAAGAAGACGATGAAGAGAGGCAATGTGCCAGATTTGAAATTACCTGTACTATTTATTTTTCAACGTATTCACCTATCACTGCAACACATTTGTCGCATGGGGCTTCGAGCTTCTGTTAGTTAACTGCATATTCTTTACATGACGTAGCAGTCAACCCCAGCATTTTTTGGCTGTTCGTTATTCCTGTGCAAGTTTACGTTCAGTAGTTTGCCATTGCTTTCTGAATGGCCGGCACCCATACTATTTAATACAAAAAACCAACGTAAAGAGATCTGCTGCTAAATCACCCACAGCTGTGTTTCGAACCCGGTATGCGGGATCACGAACTGCGTCTGCAACTCCTTCACCACGAAGCCGGTCCAGCTTCTGTATTCCGGCATTTAAAAAAATTATGGCGGGTCCTTGAGCAATTGGAGACATTGGAGAACTACGAGGCGCACTCAGCCGCTCTAGACGTTACTGTGGGTCAAAATTCAGTTATTTCGGCATCCATCGGCCGGAAAATATATATGAAAATTGAGTCAATCCCTGATGATAATGTCCACAGAACTTTTGCTTTTGCCAGTAGCCATGGCGATTCCGCGTACAGCAACTCGCCGATCGCCCAAAACAACCTTTTCGACACTGTGTATGGCCTCACTCGTACTGACACTTTTCGGCCGACCTTCACGGGCTGATCCTCTATGGATTCATGACCTTCACGAATACGTTTACTCCATACAGTCTGTTCTCCAAACACACATGACAGTCGACGATGAATGCCAGCGGGTTTGAAACCTTCTTTCACCAAAATTTCCTCACAACACTGTCTCTGCACTGGAGTCGACCGGTCTGACGCCATTTCCAAAAGCAAAGCGCGGGAAAACTGCTGATACTTGCACCAAAGGTCAAATGTATACAGCTCCCTATGGAGTAGTTACTAAACTTAATACTCTTCGTCGTTCGGGTATCCTGACAAACTCCGGATACTTACTGGACGACTCTCGCATGAGATAGCAAGAACTGAATGTGGTTGAAAGGAGTGACACCATAATCATATAAGTCCCTCAGTAGGAACCCAACGAGGGTGTATGAAGTGTTAGGATCCACCCATATTTGTAGGCCTGACTGCACGGGGGAATAGTGGCCAGTTCTCGCCCGTAGCAAAGGACGAGAGCCGGTATGGATTCTCTCATACGACCATTGTCATCGAAACGTCCTAACCTCTACGTCTACGCTCAAGTTAATGACACCATCAGGTGTCTCATACCTATAGTGACTAGCGAGCTTGCCTGCCGGTTCATATGTTTGAATCCACATCATATCAGATTTTTAAAACTGTTCTGGACTCCGAGACCAACCGAGCCTAAAATGGGTGCCATGAAATGTTCGGGAAAGTAAAGGTGGCCGCATAATATTGACCACATCAGCCATCTAGTGCCGATTGGTCTACAATATTATGGAGCTTGCACTATATACCCTGTGCAAATCAAGACGTGTAGAAATGTTTTTTGCGTCTATTACTGTCTGTATTTGTACTAATTGGAGGTTATAATATAAATAATATACGCTATGCAGATGACACAGTATTGGTGGAGGATAAACCAACAGACCTACAACAATTGTTGGACACTGTAGTAACAGAGAGTGCAAGGAAAGGATTCTCCTTGAATATCAAGAAAACAGAAACAATGATGATATCAAAGAAAATGGTGACACCAAAATGTGACATAGAAATAGAAGGAAATATTCTTAACCAAGTGAATAATTTTAGATACCTAGGGGCATTTATAACATCAGATGGAAGATGTACAACAGAGATTAAGAGCAGAATAGGGCAAGGCAAAGCCGCATTTCAGAAAATGAAGAGTATCTTATGCAATAAGTCACTATCACTGAATGTAAGAAAGAGGGTGCTGACATGCTATGTTGAACCAGTTTTGCTGTATGGCAGTGAATCTTGGAATGTAAATGAACAAATTAAGAAGAAATTAGAAGCAACAGAGATGTGGTTCCTGAGACGAATGTTGCGAATTCCTTGGACTGCCAGAGTAACTAACAACGACTGCCTGAAACAGGGTAATGAAACTAGAACATTGTATACAACAATAAGAAAGAGACAAACATCTTTCCTCTGTCATGTGATGAGAAGAGAGGCATTGGAGAACATCGTGACAACTGGAAAGATCGAGGGAAGAGAGGACAGAGGCAGACCAAGAGAAATGATGCTGGATGGATTGAGACGGTGGCTATGGAGGAATATCAGCAGCAGAGTTGATCCAGAAAACCAAAAACAATGAAATATCACATTTCTTTTGATGGTACATAACAATAGCAGAAATAAACAGCTGCCAATTGCATTACACGTACTATATAGAACCGTTAGTGTTGTATGCATATAAGACTTGGACAATAAGAATCAGACAAGCGGAGAAACATCTAATATCAGCGGAAATGTCATTTCTGAGGAATGTGCAAATAATGGCATGGACGGACAGAGAAAAAGAAAAAGAAAAGAAAGGTAGTTTAAAAAAAAAATTTAAAAAAAAAAAAACAGACAATAACCGTAAAGTGAGTAGAAAAATCAGAGAAAGCTTGTCAAGATTTTGTGGGCATGTTATGCGAAGAAATAATTTGAAAACACAGAGACAACTGGCAAAAGAGATTTGAAAAGAGTACGGGAGGACACATAGATAAATGCCTGGTTGGCTTGGCTACATGGCATAACCGGGGCAAGAAGACAGAAGCGGTGATCTTTTTGAGAAAGCAAACCATGAATGTTAACGTTTACCGGTGCGGTATATTATGATGATAACAGACAACTTAACAGACTCAGTGTCAAACAAAATGTAGGTCTCAACCAAACAAAAATGGGAAGTGGGGTTACGTCACAGTTTCGACATACAAATTGTTAATATGATAGCAGACATGTTTGTATTATATTTCAAATTAAAGGGAGTTGTATATGGAAAACTACTGTGTTGATATTTTGACTATTGTTTTATATATATGCCCATGGCTGTTACAGGAAGTTAGAATAAGACTATTTATCATCCCATGGCAATTAATCAGTTAAGTGAACTCATGATGCCGGTATATGCATTCACTCACGCTCCGAAGACGGCCTGTATAATGCTCAGAGATTGAAGGCCAAGACCAAAATTAGGAGGGTACTATTCTAAGAGTTGCTTTTTGCGCATGATGCTGCAGTTACGACCCACTCTGAGGAAGAATTGCAATGTCTACTATCTGCATTCTCCAATGCTTGTTCTGAATGTGGTTTAACAATTAACAAAAAGAAGACACAGATTATGTCACAAGGTGCACATGGGGTACCATCAATCTTTATTGGCGACACCGAATTGGAGATAGTAGACCATTTTACATATCTAGGATAAGATAAATAGCAAATTATCCCTAGTTCAGGAAATCAACATCCGGATTGGTAAGGCAGCAACAACAATGAACAGATTAAGAAAAAGAGTCTGGGAGAACAGGAAGCTTACTGCCAAAACAAAAGTCCTTGTTTTTCAAGCCTGTGTCCTTAGTACTCTTCTTTATGGCAGTGAAACCTGGACAACTTACTCACACCAAGAGAACAATTTAAACAGCTTTCATATGCGGTGTCTTCGAAGAATACTTTGTATTAAGTTGCAAGACAAAATCACAAATACTGAAGTATTGGAAAGATCAGGTTGTGTGACGGTGTGTTCCATGCTCAGTCTTCGTAGACTTAGATGGATAGGACACATTAGGAGGATGGATGATGTAGAATACCAAAGGACATCTTTTTTGGTGAATTATAGATGGGTAAGAGATCTCAGGGTCGACCTCTACTACGATACAAAAATGTGTGCAAGCGGGACATGACTGATACAGGCATTGATAATGCACACTGGGAGCAAGTCGCAGCCAAACGTATTACATGGAGGGCAACTATCAGAAATGGAATAAAGACAAAAGAGAAAATGATTGCAGATAAAGCACACACAGAGCGAGAGACGTAAGATGGTGCATGATGGTGGAAATGACCATGTTTTCACATGCATCCACTGTGGACGAACATTTACAGCACAAAATGGTCTTATCAGCCACACTCGCCACCGCCATGGATCGTAGTTATTAAGCGTTTTTAAAGCACAATGTACCAAACTATCGTCTGTCAAGCCGGGAAGGTGCCAATGAATGAACTCAATGGAGAAAGCGACTGAATTGTTTTTTATTCTATGTCTCGCCCCATACACACTAGGCAACCTAGTAACCACAGATTTCATTTCGGCTATTGTTGACAAACGATGGTGGCATTTATCTTTCTTAATAAATCAATTACACGCACATGCACATGTTTACACACACTGACACGCACAGGTACACATCCATTTCCTTTACCTGAAATGTAAAGGTCCCTGTTACACACTTAAGGCGTATTTGGTTATATGGAGCTAGACCCATGTTTTCACAGACCAAACGGCACTCGTGGCTGATGTGGCCGGTTTCTCGCCGACCGCCTTTACTTCCGAAGACATTTTCCGGCACCCACTTTAAGCTGGGATCTTAGGTCAATTAAACAAATGTGAAACAGCCTTGATGCATATCGAATCCTTCCGCAGCCTTCTTTCCTTTATCATTTCATTATATTAGCTTATATTTCTGACAATAGTTATCTGTTCATTTCCGATATTCGTTAACTTTTCTTTATATTTCCGATAATCGTTCTCTGTTCATTATCTTCTTCTTCTTCAGCGTTCCGAGCCATTGAGGTTCTTTGCTGCAGATACAATCCGTCTCCATTCGTCTCTCTGATTGACCTTCACTTGCCAGTCGCTGATTCCAAGTGCTTGTAGGTCTGTACATGTATTATCTCTCCACCGTCTTCTTGGTCTACCTCGGGGTCTACGGTCATTTATTTCCTGAGTGTAAGCGAGTTTTGTTTCCCTATTATCTTCCATTCTTTCTATATGCCCCAGCCATTGCAGTCTATTAGCCTCCATGATACCAGTGATTAGCGGGGACTTAAACAGATCATAAATGTCTTTGTTACTACTTCTTTTCCATTCTCCACTTTGTGTATCCCTAATGGGTCCAAAGATGCGTCTTAAAACTTTTTTCTCAAAGGTTTGTAGCAAGGCTTCGTCTCCTTTCGTTGTACTCGAGGTTTCAGAGCCATACAGCACAACTGGTCTGATCAGTGTTTTGCATATTGTGATTTTGGTGCTACGAGATAGCGCCTTTGATTTTAGCAGATGTTGTAGTGCATAGTATATCTTATTTCCAGAATTGATTCTAGTTTGAATTTCTTCCCTTATGATGTTGGAGCAGTTGAAGATTGTACCCAGGTATTTGTATGTTTCCGTTCTTTTAATGGCCATATTATCTATTTGTATGTGGCCAGAGTTTTTAGCCATTCCTTCTCTTGAAATTACCATATATTCTGTTTTATCTTGGTTGATAACCAGCCCCATCTGTTGGGCTTTTTCCTTTAAGTGAGTCAATATTTCCAATGTCTTTTGTTCATTTTCCCCTATAATATCTAAATCATCTGCATAACCAAGCAGCTTGGATGTTCCTCCAATATCACATTCCTCCTTTACTCTCCTTACAACTTTCTCTAGAGCCAGATTGAAGAGTAGCGGCGATAGTGCATCACCCTGTTTCAAGCCAGATGTTATTTGGAAAGGGTCGGATTTCCTGCATCTGTTCATTATATTTCCGACAAATGATATCTGCCCGTTACATTTCCAATTACTATCTGTCCGATATATATCCAACTATTGTCTGCTCTGCGAGGGAAGAATCCCGGCTTATTCCTCCTGGTCCTGGAATGTTTGTTAAAGACACCGGATTGATACCTGTTGTTGTATTATGCTTGCCTTTACCTCCGGCGCTGTCGTGAAGGGGAAATGAACGCATTCGCATTCCCGCCTACCAAGTTCGAAACAAACTGCAGGCGATTTGGAAACAGACCGTCTTGGTTGATTGTTAACAACGGTATTAGCGTCGGTCGTTCAGAAAGCAATGGCAAAGTCTCATCTCATCTCATCAAGTTCCTCTTATACCTTGCGGTGTCGAGGTGAAGTATAAACTTCGTGAGAGTGCCCGATTATGGGCTTCATATATCGATATTCCCATGGATTCTGCTATTCCCTCGTTCCAACGTTTACGTGGCAAAGTACTGAACATAAACTTGCCTTGCAAATAACAAACAGCCAAAAGATGCTGGGGTTGATAGCTTCATCCTGTAAAGAACATGGAACTCACTTTTTTTAAACACCTCTACGTTCTACATTTCAAATTTTATAACCGACCCCCTTTGATATTTCCAGTTCCTCAATTAATTTCCAATGAAAAATAATTTCCTAACAAAAACCAGTTTCATAATGGAAAACAGCTGTTGGAAAAGTAACGTTGCAAGAAAAAAACAAAAAAAAAAACAAATGTGAAATTTATGGGGGAAGGAAAAGGTAGTTCATTTAATTTTCAATTGCCTTTCCCGTTTCAATAAAACGTTGCTGTGGATGTAGTACACTTGTAACGGTTACTCCTGGAGAAATACGATTTCATTTCTCTTTTCTAAACTCCGTCAGCGTTACCGGGGCCCATGTAGGGAGCAATGTGTAATGAGATTTTACCTACTGCTATGAACCAAAATGGTGGAAAAAGTAACGGTGATGAGTTACAGTCACAGAACTAGAGAGATGTAACGCTCTAGTGAGGAGAAGTAGAAATTGAGAACAGCTCACGGGAGAGTGAACAAAGACGATAGTTGTTGGAGTCATGTTTGCTGTGGACATTCTTAAGTTGTCTACTGTTGTCCTTGTTCAACGAGCCACGTCTATCAACGATACGTAAACAACAGTATCGCACCTACAATACAAGAAGTAAGATGCCAATTAGGAGGGTTGGCGTGGGCTTGGCCAAAAAGGGTGGTCGAGAGGGAGAGGTGGGCTGAGAGAGAAAGAAAAAATAACTTTCAAAAACAACAAAAACAAATAATAAAATCAAAATTAAAGGAAACTAATTTCGAAGAAGAGGTATGAGACCACGCAGAGAAAGCCATAAGGAGTCTGGGATTTACCTCCTTTAATTTACGAGAATAACATTTAATCATCCAACGCGTTGATCGGTTAAGACATATTCAGCCACACGGATACAGATAAGTAACATTTATATTTTCATGTAGTGTTTTTCATGTAGTTGTGTCGGCTTGTGTTTGTTTATTCTGTGCTGACGAAGGCTTTGGCCGCAACGTCCACTTTGTTTCTTGTAATCGTGCTCTAGGACAGCCAACAATCTGCTTCTTGTAAACGTGTTCTAGTACAGCTCACAATCTACTTCTTGTAATCCTGTTCTAGTACAGCTCACAATCTACTTCTTGTAATCGTGTTCTAGTACAGCTCACAATCTACATCTTGTAATCGTGTTCTAGTACAGCTCTCAATCTACATCTTGTAATCGTGTTCTAGTACAGCTCACAATCTACATCTTGTAATCGTGTTCTAGTACAGCTCTCAATCTACATCTTGTAATCGTGTTCTAGTACAGCTCTCAATCTACATCTTGTAATCGTGTTCTAGTACAGCTCACAATCTACATCTTGTAATCGTGTTCTAGTACAGCTCACAATCTACATCTTGTAATCCTGTTCTAGTACAGCTCACAATCTACTTCTTGTAATCCTGTTCTAGTACAGCTCACAATCTACATCTTGTAAACGTGTTCTAGTACAGCCAACAATCTGCTTCTTGTAAACGTGTTCTAGTACAGCTCACAATCTACTTCTTGTAATCCTGTTCTAGTACAGCTCACAATCTACTTCTTGTAATCGTGTTCTAGTACAGCTCACAATCTACATCTTGTAATCGTGTTCTAGTACAGCTCTCAATCTACATCTTGTAATCGTGTTCTAGTACAGCTCACAATCTACATCTTGTAATCGTGTTCTAGTACAGCTCTCAATCTACATCTTGTAATCGTGTTCTAGTACAGCTCTCAATCTACATCTTGTAATCGTGTTCTAGTACAGCTCACAATCTACATCTTGTAATCGTGTTCTAGTACAGCTCACAATCTACATCTTGTAATCGTGTTCTAGTACAGCTCACAATCTACATCTTGTAATCGTGTTCTAGTACAGCTCATAGACTACATCTTGTAAACGTGTTCTAGTACAGCTCACAATCTACATCTTGTAATCCTGTTCTAGTACAGCTCACAATCTACTTCTTGTAATCCTGTTCTAGTACAGCTCACAATCTACATCTTGTAAACGTGTTCTAGTACAGCTCTCAATCTACTTCTTGTAAACGTGTTCTAGTACAGCTCACAATCTACATCTTGTAATCCTGTTCTAGTACAGCTCACAATCTACTTCTTGTAATCGTGTTCTAGTACAGCTCACAATCTACATCTTGTAATCGTGTTCTAGTACAGCTCACAATCTACATCTTGTAATCCTGTTCTAGTACAGCTCATAGACTACTTCTTGTAACGGTGTTCTAGTACAGCTCTCAATCTACTTCTTGTAAACGTGTTCTAGTACAGCTCACAATCTACTTCTAGTAATCGTGTTCTAGTACAGCTCACAATCTACTTCTCATGTTCCTGGTGATTCATTCATCTACTTTTCCAGGAAGCCTGCGCTTTGGCGAAGGTCTTACGAACGTGATTCGTAATCACACATACCACGTTCGAAACACAGCTGCGGGTGATTTGGCAGCAGACCGCCTTGCGTTAGTTTTCATTCAATGGTATGGGTGATGGTCGTCCAGAAAGCAATAGGAAACAACTGAACGTAGACTTACCAAGAAATCACAAACAGCCAGCAAATGCTAGGGTGGACTGAGACGTCCTGTAAAGTATATGCAAGTAACATATGCAGGAACACCTACAGAATTGCCACCTGGAATGTTAAAGCTATCTATGCATGGAGACATGAATTATTGCGCTATAACGCATAAACTATATAATGATATAAACATTCTGGGATTGTGCAATACAAGATGGAAGGAGCATGCAAAAAGCTTCAAGGCACAAATGAAACAGTGCTGTTCTGAGGCTATACAATGGAACATACCCCTCACATTGAAAGATTATCTCTAATGATGTCTAAAGAGGCAGAGAAAGATCTTATACAGTGGGAAGCAGTGAGATCTAGAATTTTAACTGATATAATAACAAATGGACAGAGTACATGGAAGATTTATTCTGGGATAACAGGGGCAATAAAACCAACACTGTATAATATTAAAGATTGACCAAACATATTAAAGGCTGAAGTAGAGAAGCTATTAAATAGATGAAACAAGGAAAGGCTGCAGGTCCTGACAAGATAACAATAGAGATGATAAAATCCTTATCTAGCTTTGGCATTGAAACTATCACAGAATTATGTAATGATATATATATATAATACTGGTTACATCCCCAAGGATTTGAAAACATCCATTTTCATCACATTACCGAAGAAGCCAAGAGCAGATGGTTGTGAGAATTACAGAACTATTAACTTAATGAGCCACATAACTAAGATACTACTCAAGGTCATACAAAAAAGAATTCAAAATACAATAAAGACGAGGAAGTATCTGAAGAACAATTTGGGTTCCGCAAAATCAGCGGCACCAGAGAAGCAATAATCTGTTTGAGGATGCCAATTGAAAAAAAAAAACATATAGAAGTTCAGAAAAATACATATGCATGTTTTATATACTACAAAAATTTTTTTGACAGAGTACAACATGAAAGATTAATTACATTCTACAAGATATAGGAGTAGACGGAAAGGAAGACTTATTAGTAACTTGTACTGGGAGCAAGTGGAGCAATTTGATACGGAAATAATTACGTATCACCCATATAGATAAAAAGAGGAGTACGACAGGGATGAGTATTGTCCCTACGTTTTTTAGTTCTTTATCTAGCATATGTTGCAATGGTAGTTTTTACTTCCTTACCTATCTATGCTGCAATGATTGTTTTAGTTCCCTATTTAGCACTCAAGAGTGAATATGCTGCAATGATAGTAGTTTAGTTCCTTATCTAGCATATGCTGCATTTGTGTAGTTCCTTATCTAGCACCTTCTTCAATGATAGTTGTTTAGTTCCTTATCTAAATCTCAAGATTGAACATGCTGCATTGACAGTTTTTAGTTCCTTTCTAACACATGCTGCAATGATCATTTTCAATTTCTTATCTAGATCATGCTGCAATGATAGTTTCTTTTGTTCCTTATCTAATACATGCTGCAATTATCGTATTTCAGTTCCTTATCTAGCATATGCTACAATGATAGTATTATAGTTCCTTATCTAGCATTTGCTACAGTATTGTAGTTACTTATCTAACACATTCTGCAATGATAGTAGATGTAGATCCTTATCTACCACATGCTGCAACGATCTTTTAAATTCCTTATCTAGCACATTCTGCTATATGTTTTGTTGTTCATTATTTAACACAGGCTCAATGATAGTATTTTATTTCCTTATCTAGCACATGCTGCAATGATAGTATTTTAGTTCCTTATCTAGCACATGCTGCAATGATAGTATTTTAGTTCCTTATCTAGCACATGCTGAAATGATAGTATTTTAGTTCCTTATCTAGCACATGCTGCAATGATAGTATTTTATTTCCTTATCTAGCACATGCTGCAATGATAGTATTTTAGTTCCTTATCTAGCATATGATGCAATGATAGTATGTTAGTTCCTTATCTAGCACATGCTGCAATGATAGTATTGTAGTTCCTTATCTAGCACATGATGCAATGATAGTATTTTAGTTCCTTATCTAGCACATGCTGAAATGATAGTATTTTAGTTCCTTATCTAGCACATGCTGCTATGAACGATCGTTTTCAGTTCCTTATTTAGCACATAAAACAATGTTAGATTTAGTTCCTTATCTGGCCATGATGCAAGCACTGTTTTTTTTCAGTTTCTTATATAGCACATTCTTATCTTTATTACCAGCTAATATTATTAATTTGAGAATCCAGTCATGGTTAAATCCGAAGCTCGTACTTACCAGCATAATCGTTCAGTTTATAAACCCATGTAGTGTGAATAAGGCTCGGTTTCTTTTCATAGAGCGGCCAGTCGGAAGTCATCACTAACAGCAAAAACCTCGTGGCTCCAGCGACGTCCGAAAAACAAAATTAGACTCGCGAACCGAATAACGGGGTACGACAACGAACCTACGACCCATTAAACGGGAACCGGACGTCGTAATCACGCAACATAGACCCATACCTGGAAAAGAAAAAATATGGGAATAAAAGGTGGGGAGATATCATGTGCTTTCGGAGTCCATAAGAAAAACAAGGAACAGTAACACTATAACCTACCATGTATGTCATAAAAGGCGACTAAGAAAGGTTGTCGTGAGACTGGCTACCGTGTCCCGTTGAACACTTTAGCTGTAGAATCCAGGCAGTCATGAACGAATCTTCAACGGATTTGTGGTGAGTTAGTTAATTAAGGGCCTATGCTCCATTGGAAAATTAAAGGCAGCAGAAGAAAAACGGTGGCGAGGTTGGGAATCGGTCACTCACCCTTTTTATACTGTGACCTAAACATAAGAAAAGCCTCACACTTCACACCTTAACAGCAATGTCTGGAATTGACATTAGTTTGGTAGCTCCTGTTGCTTTCTAACATCTTTTTCTCCCGCATATCCTATTACAGGACATCGCTGTCAACACCAGTATTTTACCGCTGTTGTTAATTTCTTGGCAAGATTACGCTCAGTAAATTGCCATTGCTTTCTGAGCGGCCGACTCACATATCCCGTAAGTAACGGGCGCGGCGAGAACCGCTACTGATTGTCGCGCAGCTGCGTTTGCTCACGTGGATAAACGGGATTACGGAAAAAGTCGCTAACACCTTTGGCAGAGAGACCGGCTGTTATATACTTACATAAAACAATTTAAACAGTATGCCTTCTCATTCTGCTGTGACTAACACTATAAGTTACAAACATGAATCTTAATCCAACTTACCTCTATCAATAACAATGTCACCTTTTTCCTTCAGTGAATTGCCAATTTCCTTGTGGAAATAAGATCATTTCCCTCCCGATATCCAATAACGCTTTTCGGTAACAGAACAACATCGGCGGGAAATTCTGTCTCCAAAATGCTAGCTACCGTCGATCAAGGGTGAGATGTACGCAAGAATTGTGTGTCGATCAAGTGGGGGATGTGCGTTAGATGCGTGCGTGCGTGCGTGTGAGCGTGCGTGCGAGCAAAGCTGGTGTGAGGTTTGCAATGCTCTCTTTGCTCACAGTTGCTGGTGTGTCTCCTCGTAAATCTCGTATTCTTTCTCTTCTCTTTTCTCCCTTTTCTTGATTTGTAATTTGAAGTTGTATGTATTTCTGTTGGTTATTTGCCCTCTTAGCCGGCTTCCTGGCCTAGAGGTTAGGAACTTTTCTCCGTAATCTCGTATACTCTCGTAAGTAACGTGACGACGGTGAGAATCAGCAGTGGTTCGAATCGCGTCGGTAACTTACGGGGTATATGAGCTCAGAAAACAATGGCAAACTACTGAGCGTAATCTTGCCAAGAAATCAACAATCAGCTGAAAGATGCTGATGTTGACAGCGATGTCCTGTAAAGTATATGCAACCTTTTTTTTTTGCCCTCTTGACAATCACCCTTTGTTCCTAAATGATATGCTACATTCTTATTGCAACCACTCTCGTTTGTTTAACTTCTTCTTCTTCTTCTTCTTCTTCTTCTTCTTCTTCTTCTTCTTCTTCTTCTTCTTCTTCTTCTTCTTCTTCTTCTTCTTCTTCTTCTTCTTCTTCTTCTTCTTCTTCTTCTTCTTCTTCTTCTTCTTCTTCTTCTTCTTCTTCTTCTTCTTCTTCTTCTTCTTCTCTTCTTCTTCTTCTTCTTCTTCTTCTTCTTCTTCTTCTTCTTCTTCTTCTTCTTCTTCTTCTTCTTCTTCTTCTTCTTCTTCTTCTTCTTCTTCTTCTTCTTCTTCTTCTCCCTCCCTCCCTGCCTGCCTGCATGCCGTCCTTCCTTCCTTCCTTCCTTCCTTTCTTTCTTTTATCACCATCATCATCTTGATGATCGTGATGATCATCATCTTCTTCTTCTGCTGCCGCTTCTTCTACATCATCTCCACTTCCTTCCCGCCTTCTTCACGTCGTCGTCTTCCTCTTTTTAACATTCCACCCACCCATCCTTTTCTCATCTTCCTCTCCTTCTACTTCTTTTCCTTCTGCTTCTTCTTGTCATCTGCTGCTACAACAACAACAACAACGACAACAATAACAACAACAACAACAACAACAACAACAACAACTACTACTACTACTACTACTACTACTACTACTACTACTACTACTACTACTACTACTACTACTACTACTACTACCCTTTGCTTTCTGAACGGGTCGACGCCTCATGGCATCGAAATCAACGCAAATCGGTCTGCTTCCAATTCCACCGCAGCTGATTTCTATTATAACCCTCAACTCTGTATGTCGGGGAATTATGAAACTCCACGTCTCACGATCCCCTAAGCCACAGCACCGGTTATTACTTCTATTGTTACTGCTTTTACTACTGAACTCCAACAACTTCCTCTTCTGTAATATCAATTTCTTCTTGTTAATCTACACGTTTGCAACTTTCGCCCAATTTCGCCCCTTCTTCACAACGTTACTATTATGATTAGAGTTAAGCTATGCTGTCTTTATTTCCCCTCCTGCTTCCCACCAAACACACTTCCCATCTTTCAGCACTTCAAGAAAATGTTGCCCAGCTATTTCTCCCCGAAGTCTGGGTGCATGATTGATTTCAGCAATCTACTCATAATTTCCGAGGTTTCGATTGGATAGCCAACAAGCTGGGATAATATGCCCCTAGCAGCAAGCACGGTGACATGTCAATCATGACATTGGAGAATGAGTGTTTCCCTCTGCTATAGATTAATTTGAAACCGCAGTCGCTAAGTCGCTTGCCACCCGGCCTCTACGTCATGTGTTCGAAGACACATTTAGGCGGATGTTTTATTTTAAAAAAGACCCTATTTTTTTAGGTCGACCCTGTCTAAAATGATTCTCAGAAACAACATAAATTCAAATACCCACCCCCTCCCATTCCCCCAAAAATGTTTCACGTGAAATGTTTATTTAACATAATATTGGGAAGAAATTGTAAGAAAATAAAAGAAAACATAAACATATTACACATTGTAAGTGACATATACGTATACGTGACATCATATTTAATATGAGGACAATTATAGAACAGAAAAAAGAAATAAAACAGTGAGCACAATGTAAATCTGTACTCTTGTTTTATAGACTAAACAGCGGCATTTTACTGTGTGGAATATGAAGAATAATAGAACATACTGAACTAAACTGACTTTTTATTACACTTCATACAAGTCATAGAAAAAGAGGCAGTCGTGAAAATATGTGATGATAAAACAGGTTGGTTTGATATAAAACTGGGTTGCATTTTGTTTTAATTTGTACACTGAATGCATCATGAGGAATGCTCGATCAAATATGGGAGGAAAAATATGACTCCTTTGTGGTCGAAGAAACATAAATATTCGACATTCGATATGCTGACGACACAATATTACTACCAACATCACAAAAGGGAATTGCAAGAGCAAGGTGAAAAATAAAACTGATAATTCAATGCAGAAAAAAAAAATAGAATGACAACATAGAAAATAAACATGTCAATAGATACATTTATTAATGGAGAGAAATTGCAAGAAGCGTGCAGTCTTCAATATGTCTTCCGGTCCAAAATGGCGGATACGCTTTTGAGCTGATAAGGCCTCTGGCGTGTTTTTTGTTTTCTTCTGACCGAGGTTTGCTTACCCATTTCCCTCATTTTGGACTAGTAGTACATGGCTCCCACGCCCAGCGTGGAGCGAGAGTGGGAGCTGTGGATTTCATGCGGAATGTTTTCACATCTGTCCGCGGTGGTTTGTATTGTGAGCTGCAAGTTCATAAACATGGAGGGCGGTTGGGTTCTGAACTAGCTTGTTTTGTCTTATACAGTAATGTGTGTGCAGCTGCTGGTTTTCTAGTGGCTGCTGCTTCCATCGACAATAAACTTTTAGTGGCGAACTGTTGTGTTGGCATTCTGGCAGCAGCCGTATGCATGTGTGCCTGTGCGTGGTGTTGGTTTGTCGGGAATGCTGTCTGTCAAACATTTTACATGCAACAGTGATGAACATTTTATGTGGCATTTACTGGCACAGGAACGAAGCATTATGGGATAACCCTTTGACTTAAAACTGGAACCGCGACTAACGATTACGTCTTGAAAATTTAGGTTTAATTGCTGGTTGCTGATGGACGCTGCAAACGCAATGACGGAAATCGAAAGAGCAAACATTGTTCTGCAACATTTGCAGACAGTTAAATTCTTTACAGATTGGAACAGATGTGGCAGAAGAAGTCATAGCCTTAATAGCATACACATTTCCTGTGACAACATATGATCATGAAACATGGACATTTAGCTAAGTTTGTTAGTCGACAGATCGTCCTCATTGCACATCGAACCATTCAGTCCATAAGTGTTCCGATCCCCTCCTCAGCAAATCCCGCAGCCTGTAGCGGCTAACGAAACCAGTTCTGTGTTGGTTTATCAATCTTCTTTGGCTTCCTGCGTAGTGTTCTTGTTTGGCAAGACCTCTTTTAATTTGCTGTTCTCGCAGTCTGACCATGGTTGTAGATTCACAGTCATCACTTGGTTCTCGCAAGTCTTACTTCTCGTAGCGCATTCAGAATGTCGGCCTGGTCCATGGCGCTTCCGCCCTCCACATTAGCCTTACCTGCGAGCTTGTCAGCCCGCCCATTTCCTTGTACTCCCGCATGCCCTGGCACGAAGATGAAACTAATCTTTGCCAGCCGAGACCGCTCCAGAGACAGCAACCACTCTCTTCGGATCCACCCCATCTCTATCCTCTTGAGCATGCTCATTGAGTCGCTAAGGAAACATGCCCTAGTGAATATCTGTGTCTCGAGCCATGTTATTGCTTTACTTACTGCCACAACTTTCATAGTCAGGTGACTTGTGGTCTCAACAAAAGCACCAGAGTCCTCATTCACAATTCTCCCTCCGGCCTGAGCAGTAAAGGCCCATGAGCTTCTCACATGTCGGACGACCGACCTATCTGTGTAAATGACAGCATCACCGTCTAAAGAATTCTCGAAAATCAACGCTTGTACTTCCGCCTCCTCATCAGCCGGATTTTCTTGTCTGCATTTTCTGTCTAGTTGTATGCAAACTGAAAAGGACGTACAGAAATATGTTGGAACTTTTACCCACTCCTCGCCAGGTTCTAAGTCCTCAGGTGAACACACCTGTTGAAGAATGTCTTCGGCTTCACCCATCCACGACCTTCCTCTTTTTAACCTGCTGTCCTTCAACTTCATAATTTCACTATGCAGTGGATGTTGTGTGTTTGCGTTAATTCTGGGGTGGGCACTTGCTCTGCAAATTTGTATTCTGTCTTCAATGGTTGGAAAATCAAGAAGGTAGCGCATCGCCCTGCATGCTGTATCTCTTGTACATCCAAGAATAATGCGCATGGCTTCGTTCTGTACTCTTTCCATCCTGTCTATCTGCTTAAGGCTGAGAATCAGGATCGCCATCGCATACTCAAAAACAGACATGACCAGCCCCTCATATAGAAGACATAGATGACGCTGCTCACAGTTTACTGCCGCCATCACTCGCATCGCAGCCAGACCCCGCTTGGCCTTTGTTATCACCTGGTCTATGTGCTCATTATAAGCAAGGCTTCGATCAAAACGTATCCCCAGGTAATTCATTGCCTGCGTTCTTTCCACAGTCTCTGAACACAGATTTACAGTTGGTGTTGGAGTGTTGACAATATGATTATTCAAAGAGAACCATGTCACTGTTGCCTTTGTTGGGTTGACCATTTCCCCAGCTTCAACACACCAAGTACTTATGCGCGATTGAGTTCGGTGTGTACTTCCACAGCAACCTATCCTTAACCTGCTCTATCCTTACCCTGACGATACACTAAAACATCGTCGGCATATGACAGTGTCCTGCCAGGTCCCGTGATCTGCTCGCTTGTGATTCTCACTGTGTACGCGTTAAACAACACCGGAGATAATGGTGATCCCTGCAGTAGGCCAGGTATTGTTGTTGGTTCCGAAGTTCAACTGCCACATCTAAAAACTATTTTCCGTTGGAAGAGGGCTGCAGCGATTCAACTAAGGAGGAAAGGACTTATCTTGATTTCAAGCAGCGGAAGCATTAAGAAATCCAATGGTACTCTGTTGTAGGCGTTCTCCAGATTAATCGCTGCAGCAAAGGTTTCAATGCCTGAGTGGAAACCTTTGTAGACATCATGGGCAAAGACTGCTGCAGTGGTCCTGGTTTCTCTTTATGAGCGGTACCCTCCCAGGGTAGGTGGGAAAACACCTTGCCTCTCTAGCTGGCTTGATATTTTTCTGGCATTTAACTTCTCAGCAGCTTGCCTATTGTATTATGCATGGTTATTACTCGATATCCCTGAGTTTTTGTGTTGTCTTTGCCAGGCTTCGGCAAGGGACTCAGATAGCTGTGTAACCACTCCCCCTTGATGCTAGCACTCCCTATACTGTTGTTGTACATGTCTGCTAGTTCCTATAGCTCCATGTCAGTACACCTATTGATGTCGTCGTATCTTATGTCATCTGGCCCTGGAGCGCCGTTCTTTGATCGCCGAAGCACAGCCTTGATTTCTTTAACTGTCACTGTGTCTTTGTCCGAAATGTTCTGGGCCTTACGCCTATCTGAGATGACATCCTTGGCAAGATTTCGACCTCTCATGTCTGTCTGATTGCTCTGCTCTAGATAGCGTTCGAAGAGGGCTTTGCCCTTGTTCTCGTCAGTCCTCTGCCAGATCGGGTCAGCACCTTGGAAGTAAGAAATTCTCTTATTCTTGACTACCCCACTCATGCTTTTATGTAGTCGCCAGAACAATTTCAGTGACTAGTCTGTGGGTGCCGGTCTCTCTGGCTGTGGGGTTACAACACTTTCTCTCTGTAATCCCGTTTATCACGCAGAGTCTCGTAGCGGCGCGAGAGCTGAGGCGGTTCGACCCCCGCTCGTGACTTGCGGGATACTGAGCCGGCCGCTCAGAAAGCAAGAAAGCAATGGCAAACTACTGAGCGTAATCTTGCCAAGAGATCAACATACAGCTGAAAGATGCTGGTGGTGACAGCTAAGTCCTTAAAGGATATGCTAAAAAAAAAAAAAAAAGTCTGTGGGTATTGGTGGGTGGGGGTGTGGATGTGTGGGTGGGGATGTGTGGGTGGGGGTATGTGGATGGGTGTGTGGGGATGTGTGTAGGGGTGTGGGGGATATGTGTATAGGTTGGGGGTGGGTGTGGCTGTTGTGTATATGGATGGAAAAAGATGTGTGGGTTGGGGATGTGTGTGTTTGCGGGTCGGTGTATGTGTGTGGGTGAGGGAATGTGTGGATAGGGAGCGCATGTGTGGATTGTAGAGGTGTGTGGATGGGTGGGAGAGGTTGTTGGAGTATGGGAGAAGTATGTGGGTGGGGAGATTTGTGCGGGTGGGTATGTGAGTGGGTAGGTGGGGAGGTGTTGGATGTGTGGGTTTGTGGGGGATGTGTAGGTGGGTGCGTAGATGACTGGATTGGTGGGTGGAGGAAATGTGAGTATGGATGGGGCGTGTGGGTGGGTGTGGGAGGAGGATGTTTGTTTGGGTTGGTGTGTTTGCGTGGATGTTGGTGGGAAGTGAGATGTGTGGGTGTTGGCAGGTGGGGGATATGTGGGTGTTCGTAGGTAGGGGATGTGTGTGGGGGATAAGTGTTTGCGTTGGAGATGTGTGTGTTGGTAGGAGAATGTGTGTCGGTGGGGGATGTGTGTGTGTGTGGTTGATGGGGTATGTGGGTGGTTGTGAAATGTGTGGGAGGACGGGAAATGTGTGTGTGGATAGAAACCAGTGTGGGTATGGATGGTTGTTGTGTGAGTTGGTGAGGGATATTTGTGTGTTGGTGCGGGATGTGCGTGTGTGAGGGGTATGTGTGTGTGGTTGGTGGGTGTGTGGGTGGTTGGAGCATGTGTGTGTTGTTAAGTTTGAGTGGATTGGGGTATGTGTGAGTGGGTGGAAAGACACGTGAGAGTGGGTGAGGGATGTGTGTGTGTGTGTGTGTGTGTGTGTGTGTGTGTGTGTGTTTGGGTGCGAGATGCCTGGGTTGGTGGCGGGATCTGTGAGTGGGTGGATGGGTGATGTGTGGGGGATGTGTGGTGGGTGGGGGATGTTTGGGTATGGTTGGGTGATGTGTGAGTAGATGAGGGATGTGTGTGTGGGCTGGTGCGGGATGTGTGTGTGGGAGGGGGGAATGTTTCACATGACATGAGAATATGCATTGTTTATGCTTACAACATTCACTTGGCAATGTTCTTTTTCCTATGTGAATGCATCATGCACTGTTGATGAACGAAAGATGAGTGATTGGAAGGGCCGAATGTAAGACGGGCCTACGCGCCCAATCTGTTACCCTTTGAAAATAAAGATCAATTCAATTCAATTTAATAACTCTTTGACATACATCTGCCCATTTTTCACTTTTAACCACCTTAACCATAGCTTGCTTTTGTGTGCATCTCTCTTTCTAAGAGCATGCAGGGACAAGGATGGGCAACTCTGTTCTTCTTGGCGTTTTGCCATTTCCTTAAAGCACTGCGCTTATCCACCCAGACCTTCTCCACCTCAAAATTCCACCAAGGTGGCTGCTCTCAGATTTTTTTCCTGCCCTGAAGCTTTCTGCGCTTGTCGCGCCTTATTTTACTCACCACATTTTGGCCTGAACTGTCATACTGGAAAGTCGTGACCGTTAACTTGTGCTGCCTGGTTCTGTCTTTCTCCACCAATATGCTGCAAGGGTGATCGTCGCTGCCGTGGTACCATAGGACGCCCCATCTACAAACTGTAATGAGTGAAGGAGAAACCAGCGCCAGATCAATAGCACTGTCCTCATCACCTGGACAGGTTGCTGTCCTGGTGACACAGCCACTATTGATACAAACCAGGTCAATGGTTTCAAGTGCAGTCTCCAGCTCCTTCCCCTGTGTGTTGGAGGAAATGTTTCCCCGTGATCTGCCTTGAGCGTTGAAATTGCCACAGAAAATAACATTTCTCTCGTGGCCTTATATGTCACTTTAGCACTGCAACTACTGAGAATCCACACTCGCGTTGCGGGCATAAACATTAACCGACACGAATGATAGACCGGATTGAACTCTAACCGCCTGTATTTGTATGTCGTCATTGTCCCAACTGGACATGTCTAGTTCTGAAGCCACCATACTGTCGCGAATGAGAATCGCCATTATCAGATGTAGCCTGTTGTAGAAACATTTGAAGCCGGCAATTTGGAGTAGCTGATCACCCAGTCTCGTCTCCCGGAGCGCTACAATGTCATTCCTGTATACTAGGTTTTCCAGAATAGGGCCACATTGTTTTACGCTGGCACGGTTCCAATATAGAATACGAGTATTTCTGAGGCCCAGACGGTAACATTTAAGTCTAAAACGTCTTACCCCACCTCGCTTGCCGTGCCCTTTGCGGTCACCCCGCCACCCCCACCGCCTTGCTGGGTTGATTGCCTTCCGCACGGAGCACAAACGTTGATCAGCCATGTTGAATAACCGGACACCACAGAAACACACGCTGCGAAAATTCACTCAAGGATTGCTTCGCTCAATGCACGAACTCCGTAGCATCGGCGCAGATCTTGAGAAGAAACTCCTGGTATTATATCCTGGCACACAATTTACAGGTAAGAGATGAGAATATCCATCTCCCACGTGAAAAAGGGAATGGTCACGAAACAACACAACCGTCCGTCGCCATCTTGACCGGAACTCTCGGACATTTAGCGTATCCGCTGAAAAGTCAGATATGACTGAGCTACTGTATGACAGTATTGGTAATTCACCAAACACAACATCCAACATTGTGCCAACGGCTTCGGGTGGATGAGCGCAAATGGGGAGAAAGGGGGGGGGGGGGGGATAAAGCCGTATCCTGTTGCGAGCAAATGCAGCCCAACACTAAATGTCATGACAGGGCAAACCAGATCCTAAGCCTTGGTCGGCAACTGGTCCAGGATCGAAGCTCTAACAGACGGACAGCTTTATTGATCCGGCAGATTCTGCATCTTGTCTTGTTACAGATGTATTGGTGTTACCTTTCCTCTGGAGTAAACTAGGCAGGCAAAGAGAGGGATCATGTTGCATTGGCAAGTCAAGGTCTCTGTAATGCAGCCCAGGCTTTGTGCTATGAAGATGTACAACGCCATCCCTGGACTTGACGTTATGGGTTGTAGTTATATAAGCCTTCTTACGCACAGTGTAACAAACTATGGTCAGTCAAGACGGTCAGGTGCTAGTGAGTGAATAGCACAGATATGCAACTTTGAATAAAAGTGTTACCAAGCAGTGGTAAAAATTCATTGGAGGGAAACAATAACAATCAGATTATACTCGATGGTTTAGAAGATTAGTTATTAAGACACATAACATTTAGGAAAATTAAGTGATTCGAGCTTGTAAAACATACCACAACAAGCAATAATGTACAGACCAGATGGAACCGTGAGAGGCCGACAATGTAAACAATTAACAGATGGAATAACAGTGTCCACGGGAATCTCGATATATAAAGCCTATAAGCAGGCACGCTGCTGCTGTTTATGCTTCACCTCAACGTTGCAAGGTACAAGAGGATGGTGATGATAAAAGAAGATGCTCGGAAAAGATAATTTTGGAGTGAGACCTATCGGAGAAGCGGAGATGAGAAAGACCGCGCCGTAGATGAATTACAGATACGGTAGATTACGTACTCTTGACAGCAATAGACACTGATGATGGTAATCAATATATTTGTCTGCCTTTCAACTTAATTGTCTGGCTGCCTATCTACTTACATACCTACCTACGTTCCCACCTATTTCTCTGTCTGGCTACCTACCTACCTACCTACCTACCTACCCATATGATTGATTTAGTGTTTGTGATTGTAAGTGGGTATATATATATATATATATATATATATATATATATATATATATATATATATATATATATATATATGTGTGTGTGTGTGTGTGTGTAAGGAAGTGTGTGTGTGTATGTGTGTGTGTGTAAGGAAGTCTGTGTGTGACTGTTTGGATGTATGACTGTGTGAGTATTTGTGTGTTTGCATGTGTGAAGGTGTGTATGTGTCGATTATGTTTGCATGGGAAGGAGTGTATGTGTGCCTCGCTTTATGTATGAATGAGGATATATGGGCGAGAGAGAGAGAGAGAGAGAGAGAGAGAGAGAGAGAGAGAGAGAGAGAGAGAGAGAGAGAGAGAGAGAGAGAGAGAGAGAGAATGTATGTATGTATGTATAAGTAAACTTTTGCTAGTGAGTTTGTGATTGTGAGTGAGTATATGTGTATGCGAGGGAGTGTATGTTTATATGTTATTGAGTGGGTGCATAACTGTGAGAGTTTGTGTAAATGATGTAAGTATGTATGCAGGTATGTATGCATGTGTTTATGCATGTGCGTGAGTGTCAGCGTCTTAGATAGCTCGTGTAATTGGGTTCAACTGACAGGTTACACATGTACAAGAAATCGTCAAATCAATGTGTATAGTAATCTATTTAATACATTATATCAATTTGCACAACAACATTACACTTATAACGATAATATCGCAGAGCGCTCCGTAACACTCTCGCGCGTTCACAATTCGAGAATCAGCTCACACTCTAGCGCACAGGCTAATCATTGCCATAATCATTTTTTTTCCCCGCGTTTCAATCCTGTTTCAGGATATTGCGGTCAAACCAGCATCTTTCAGCTGTATGTTGATTCTTAGGCTAGATTACGCTCATCAGCACGCCACGACTTTCTGAGCGACCGGCTCCATACTCTCATAAGTCACTGGCGCGACTCGAACCACTTCTAATTCTCGTGCGCTCACGTCAACCACGAGAGTATTCGGGATTAACTGAGAAAACTGTTAACGCCTCGGCTAGGGTGCCAGCTTCGCAATATCAAACATAGTATCAAATATTCGGGTCTCTCTCTCTCTCTCTCTCTCTCTCTCTCTCTCTCTCTCTCTCTCTCTCTCTCTCTCTCTCTCTCTCAGTCAGATATCCTCCCTCAACCACAGTCTCGTTCCGTCTGCCGCTTCTTGCTCAGGCCAGTCGTCACGTGGTGCTTGACCTCGTGCCGTTGGTGATAGTCGTGCTGGGTTAAGTCTCTCGTCAATAACGATGTCGTCCTGTCCTTTTACCGTCTGTTGATGGTGGGCGTCCTACGTCGTACCGTCCAAGGTTAAACTATCCTGTCATTCAAGGGCACAGTCTTGTCATTCTACCCCATGTCCTGTCTATACATGGGCATATAGTCCTGTCCACTCTATTCGCACTCTACCCCTGTCCTATCTCTGTCCTCTGTCCTTTATTCCTACCTTTAGGATCCTGACAGTGTGCACGTGTGTCTTGCTGATTGTCTGTATCATAACTTGGTAATATGCATTGTTTATGTTCATAACTTTCATTAGACAATGTTTTTCCCCCCTGTACGAATGTAACATGCGAAATAGATAACTGATGTACGAAAGATGAATGATTGGAAGGACCGAATGTAAGACGGGCCTCGTGCCCAATTTGTAACGCTTTGAAAATTAAGTTCGTTCGTTCTTTCGTTTTCCGGAGGAGAATGAGGAACTGCTGGCCGAGTGAATAGATGCCGGATTCTCCTTCGGGAGATCCGGGTTCGAATCCTCGTTAGGGTGTTGAGTTTTTTTTCTCTTTTCTATCGGGGGCAAAAGGAAAACTCTAACCTGAACAGTTCGCGGCGACTGTACTAGCCATGTGGCTTTAATTCCTCAGGCTCAAGACCCCCCTGCCATACACCACAAGGCACTATATTGGCAATAAATGACAGGTTTGACAGTTCGTTCTCCCTTCTTAGCCAAGCAAAGACAAGAAAGTAAAGGACACCTTTACACGGCTTTGGCGCATTGAGCGTATGGTGCTAGACCCATATTGTGTTTATTAGATTGATTGACACTCGGTGAATAATGTGGGGAGTATTACGCCGGTCCACTCTACTTCCCCCGAGATTTCCTGCTAACCATTTTAGTCTGGGTCATCCCGGCGCTCGGGTCAGTTTTTAAAAACGAATTCTCATGTACTTATTTACACATACCTTCTAGGGACTCCTCGGTGGTCACAGTGAACCCATTCTACCTGCTTAAAATCGAGTGTTCATTTGTCTTATTAAATAACAACACAAATCATTGATTTTCATTGTTTGAAGGGCGATTTTGAGGCTCGTTAGAGCATGTTGTGTATATTTCTATACAGGTTTTACCAGTATGTTTGTCTGTGTTATAAATTCCATCCTCTGTGATACTGTATGCGCGTCTGGCGGCTCTCTCTCTCTCTCTCTCTCTCTCTCTCTCTCTCTCTCTCTCTCTCACTACAGTTTGGTGGAACTGCTGTAAAGCTGTGGAAATGTTAACAATATAAAATAACACAAAGTATGTATGATTATGAGTGGGTATATGTGCATGCGAGGGAGTGTGTATTGGTGAGTTATTAAGTAGGTGTAAAACTGTTCGAGTTTATAACTTTCTAACTAAGTTTCTAACTAAGTTTAAACTAATTTAATTCTTGGTCTTCCTTTTGGTCTCATCCCTTCGATCTTGCCAGTTGTTACCAAGTTCTTCAATTCATTTCTTCTCATAACATGCCCAAAAATTTTTGACTGTCCACGTCTAATGTCTCTAATCAGTTTACGATCTTCATTTGTTTCTTGTAGGACTTATTCATTGGTTTTTCTGTATGTCCATGGTATTCTTTGCATTTTCCTCAGAAACCACATTGCCACAACCATCAGATGTTTTTCAGCTTGACTGCTCATTGTCCACGCTTCACATCCATACAAAATTATAGGTTCTATGTAGTACTTCAACACTCTTTTTCTCGTTTCAATCGATATCTTTTTATTGGTCAGTATGTTTTTCATCTTGCAAATGTTTACCTGTCTCATAACATGGTAATGTGCATTATTTATTTTCACAGCATTCTTTTGACAATGTTTTTTTTTCTATATAATTGATGTGCGAAAGATGGGTGATTGAAAGGATTGAATGTAAGACCGGCCTGCGTGTCCAATTTGTGACCCTTTGAAAATAAAGTTCGCTTGTTCGTTTGTTCTGTCGCTCACTCTTTCTCCGCCGCTCCTTCTGTTTCAATATATGCGACCATCTGTATTCTCTCTCGCTCACTGCCTCTCTGATACTATATGAAGCGTATATATGCATTCTCTCTCTCGAATTCTATATGTGTCTGTTTGTTCTCTCTCTCTCTCTCTCTCTCTCTCTCTCAATCTCTCTCTCTCTCACTCTGATTCTATATGTGTCTGTTTGTTCTTCCTATCTCTCTCCTCCCTTTTCTGTATGATTCTATATATGTTTGTTCGTTCTCTCTCTCACTCTCTCTCTCTCTGTCTGATTCTATATATGTCTGCTCTCTCTCTCTCTCTCTCTCTCTCTCTCTCTCTCTCCTCCCTTACATCTCTATACTGTATAAGCTTCTGTCTGTGTTCTCTCCTTCTTACCTACTTCTATAATACTTTTTGTGCATGTGTCTTTTCAATTCAGTTAAGATTGTTATCACTAAACTCTGGACATCGCCATAAGTGCTCCTGTCTCTGTAATAAAAAGCCTTCAGCGTACAGCAACAAATTACAGAGGTTTGATGTTGACTGGCATGTCCCTGGCACAACGTGGTGTTCTGTTTCTTCCTGGCCACAACGATCTTCAATTCGAACGCCTGCGTGGTGACCGTCGTTGCGGATTTCTTCCGTTGAAAGGTTTCATCTGTGTTTTCTCTCTCTCTCTCTCTCTCTCTCTCTCTCTCTCTCTCTCTCTCTCTCTCTCTCTCTCTCTCTTTCTTTCTTTCTCTCTCTCTCCTGTCATCTCTCTCTTGTCCTCTCTCTTGTCCTCTCTCTCGTTCTCTCTCTCTCTCGTTCTCTCTCTCTCTCTCTCTCTCTAGTCCTCTCTTTCAGATATTATACATGCGTTTCTCTCTCTCTCTCTCTCTCTCTCTCTCTCTCTCTCCTGTCATCTCTCTCTTGTCATCTCTCTCTTGTCCTCTCTCTCTCTCTCTTGTCCTCTCTCTCGTTCTCTCTCTCTCCGTCTCTCTCTCTCTAGTCCTCTCTCTCAGATATTATACATGCGTTTTTCTCTCTCTCGCTCTCTCTCTCCTGTCCTCTCTCTCTTGTCATCTGTCTCGTTCTCTCTCTCTTGCTCTCTCTCTCTCTAGTCCTCTCTCTCAGATATTATACATGCGTTTCTCTCTCTCTCTCTCTCTCTCTCTCTCTCTCTCTCTCTCTCTCTCGTCCTCTCTCTCTCTCTCTGATATATGTGTGTTTGTCTGTGCTCGCTTTCTCGCTTTCTCTCTGGTATAATTGTTCAGTATAATTGTTCATTATAATTGTTTAACTATAATTGTTCACTATATATGTGTGTGCGTGTGGGAGCGAGAGAGAGAGAGAGAGAGAGAGAGAGAGAGAGAGAGAGAGAGAAAGAGAGAGAAAGAGAGAGAGAGAAAGTGGGTGTCAGTGAGAGGGAGAGAGTGAATGCGTGTGTGCGCACGTGCATGCGTGTGTGTGGAGAGAGTGATTGAGCGAGAAATGATGGGGGAATGTGTCAGTGCATGCATTCGTACGTGTATGTGTGAGAGTGAGTGAGGGAGTGTGTGCGTGCGTGCATGCGTTCATGTGCATCCGTTCATGTGTATGTGTATGTGTGAGAGAGTGTGATTGAGAGAGTGAGTGTGTGTGTGTGTGAAGGATTGTGTGTTAGAGAGTGAGACAGTGGGAGAGTTGATGTGTTAGTGTGTGTGTGTGTGAGCGCGCGCATGCGTGTGAGTGTGTGTATATGAAAGAATACAGAGAGAGAGAGAGAGAGAGAGAGAGAGAGAGAGAGAGAGAGAGAGAGAGAGAGCTGAGCAGATGCATGTCATGTAACACGCATGTTATGTAACACGCGAATCCATATGTTTGTGTATTCTCATCTGTCATATTATCAGTTAAATACCATTTGATTTTATCATGCATAATATAAACTCATGTTCATTACTGTAGTTTGAGTCGGTGAGTGTGAATGAGAGACAGAACGAGTGAGCGTGAGAGTGAATGAGTGAGCGAGAGAGTGAATGAGTGAGCGGGAGAGTGAATGAGTGAACGGGAAAGTGAATGAGTGAGCGAATGAGTGAGCGTGAGAGTGAATGAGCGGGAGAGTGAAAGCGTGAGAGTGAATGAATGAGCGGAAGAGTGAATGTGTGAGCGTGAGAATGAATGTGTGTGTGTGTGTGTGTGTGTGTGAGAGAGAGAGAGAGAGAGAGAGAAAGAGAGAGAGAGAGAGAGAGAGAGAGAGAGAGAGAGAGAGAGAGAGAGAGAGAGAGCATCACTATTTTTACGTCACATACATTTTATGTACACATTTTTCTCCATGTTTAACATTTTTATGACACTGCTCATGACAAGTGTCAGTGTATGTATGTGAGTAAAGTGTGGGAGTTTTTGTTCATACTAGTTTCAATACTAACGTGAGACATTTTGTATGTGTCTAGATGTGAGGAAGTGAGAGTGTATGTGGAGGATGTGTGTGAGTGTGGGAATATGTGTGGGTGGGGGGTGTGTGGGTGGTGGTATGCATTTGGATGGGTTGGGGTGTGTGGGTTTTGGTGGGTAGTGGTATTTTTGGGTGTTGGTGGGATGTGTTGGAATGGGTGTGGGGGATGTGTGTATGGGTGGAAGATATGTGTATGGGACGGATGCAGGGGATGTGTGTTTATGTGGATGGAGATGTGTGGATGGTTTGAGGAAGTATGTGTGGGAGGCGGGGTTGTGTGGGTAGGGGATTGTGTTGGGTGGATTTGGGATAGAAGGGCGGGTGGGGAGAAGTGTATGGTGTGTGGGTTTGAGATATGTGTGCGGTGTGTTGGTGGGGGATGTGTGAATGATGTGTGGGTGGAGGGTATGTTTGTGGTGGTATGGGTGGAGGATAGTGTGTGGTGTGGGGGATGTGTGTGATGGGTGCGGGGAATGTGCGTATGGGTGGGGTATATGTGTGGGTGAGCAGGGGATTGTGGTGGTTGGGGGAAGTATGAGTGGGAGTGTGGGTGGGAGATGTGTGTATGTGTGGGTGGGGGTGTGTGAGTGGCTTATGGATGTGTAGGTGGGTGAGGGAGTTGTATGTGTCGGGGTGGGATGTGTGAGTGGGTGGAGGATTCGTGTGGGGGTAGGGGTATTGTGATCGAGAGATGTTTGGTTGGGAGTGGGTGGGTGGGGGTGTGTGGGTGCGTAGTGGAGGATGTATGCGTGAGTGAGTGTGTGTTGGTGGACGGGTAGCGAATGCGTGTGTGGGTGGCGAGAGGTGTGTGGTGTGTTGGTTGGTGATATTGTGTGGGTGAGGTATGTGTGTGTGGGTGGGGATTTTTGTGGTGTGTGAGTAGGGGTATGTGGGGTGGATGGGTAAGGGTATCTGTGTGGGTGTGGGTGGGAATATTGTGTGGTGTCTGGGTGGGGGATATGTGTGTGGTGTGTAAGTGGGGATGTGTTGGTGAGGGATATGTGTGTGTGTGGTGCGTGGGTTGGGAATAGTGCGTGCTAGGAGGTGTATGTGATGTGCGGGTGGGGGATTGTGTGGTGGGGGATTAGGTTAAGGCATGTGTGGGTGGGTGGAAGTTGTATGTGTGGGTGGTGGGGTGTGTGTGAGTGGATTGGGGATATATGGGTGGTTAGGGAGATGTGTGTGTGGGGGAGGGGGTAGGGACATGTCAGTTGGTGGGGATGTGTGTGTATGGTTTGGGGATGTGTGAGTGGATGTGCGATGTGTGGGTTGGTGGGGGATTGTGTATGTGGGTGGGGAATATGTTGTCGATGGAGATGTGGTTGGGGGATGGGTGGTTTGAGGTGTGGTGGGGAGAGGATGTGTGGGGTAGGAGGTGTATGTGGATGGGTGTGGGTTGGTGGGGGAATGTTTGTGGGTGGCGTGTGTGTTTTGGTTGGGGGATCAGGTGAGGGCAGTGTGTGTGGATGGGGGATGTGCGGGAGGGGGATGGGTCGGTTGGTGGGGTATGTATGTGTCCCTTGGTGTTCGTGTGTGTCGGTAGGTGGGGGTGTGTATGTGTCCCTTGGTGCGCGTGTGTGTGGGTAGGTGGGGGTGTTGTGTGGGTGGGGTGATGTATGGATAGGTGGGAGATGGGTGTCATAACATGGTAATTAGCCTTGTTTATGTTTACAACATTCATTTCACAATGTTTATTTTTCTTCCTATGTAAATGTATAATGCTCTTGATGAACGAAAGATGAGTGATTGGAAGGGCCGAATGTAAGACGGGCCTGCGCGCCCAATTTGTGACCCTAATAAAGTTGATTTGATAAGTTGATTTCCTCTCTCTGATATTATATGTGCGTCTGTCTGAGCCCTCTCTCTCTCTTCTCTCTCTCTCTCTCTCTCTCTCTCGTCCTCTCTCTCTCTCTCTCTGATATTATATGTACGTCTGTAAATACTCTCTCTCTCGTCCTCTCTCTCAGATAGTATATATGCGTCTGTCTGTGTTCTATCTCTCTCCTCCTCCCATCTCTCTTACTCTCTCTCTCTCTCTCTCTCTCTCTCTCAAAAATGTCAATCGAGACGTCTTCTTACAAGATTTGGTCAACTCATCTCTAGATTATGTTTACCAGCTTCCTGACCCAGACGATGCTCTGGACCACTGGCTAAAGACCTTTCTAAGTATATTTGATAAACATGTTCCATTTAAGGAAGTTCGTGTTAAACATCACACAAAGCCCCCGTGGATCACACAGGAGGTAGTTGAACTTATGAGAGATCGCGACAGGGCTCACAAAAATAGAGATCTAACTATGTACCGTAGTCTGAGAAACAAAGTTCAATATGTTATTCGGAAGGAAAAGAAAAACTATTTTAAGAACATAGTAATAGATAAAACCAACACTAAAGATATATGGAAAGCAATTAATACCTTGACAAACAAACACAAATCATCACAATCATTACCATCAAATCAGGTTACATGTGATCAATTCAGTAGATACTTTCAGTCCGACATAAACCAACTGAAGGCTGCAATACCAGATGCGCCTCATGACATATCTTTATTATCATCATTCTGTGAGAACAAATGCTATGGACACATTTCCTCCAACATACCGCTAATGACGACAACTGAAGTATTTACTCATCTCCGTAATCTAAAAAACAATAACTCATCAGGACTAGATGGAATTAGTAGTCGGATCCTTCGCCATGCTGCACCGGCGATCTGCGAGTCACTAACTTTTATATATAATCAATGTCTAACCAGAGGTCACTTCCCATCAGCCTTTAAAATCGCTAAAGTGTATCCTCATTTAAAAGCTGGTCCTCTAGACGATCGTCTCATGAGTAATTATAGACCAATTTCCATATTATCCTCATTATCCAAACCGCTAGAAAAGCACATCAACAAAACAACACTAGATCACTTAGTTCGCCATAAACTGATAGTTGACAGCCAGTCAGGATTTCGGCCAAAATATTCTTGCCATACGGCACTAACAAACATGATAGAAAACTGGCATCAAAATATTAACAACAATACTCTATGTGGAGCGGTGTTTATAGACTTTAGGAAAGCATTCGATATGATAGATCATACTATTCTAATTAAAAAACTAGAAACAATGAAAGTAAGTTTTAATATAGTGACATTAATAAAATCATTCTTATTAGACAGAAAGCAAGTAGTATCACACAATAAAGTTTTATCTCAAGCCATTACCATTAATATTGGAGTACCTCAGGGGTCTATTCTTGGCCCTCTATTATTTGCCATTTATATAAATGATCTTCCATTAAATCTGTCGTCGTCCTGCGATCTATTTGCTGATGACTGCACAGTATATACAAACGCTGTTGATCGTAATGTGCTAGAATTATCCTTGCAACAGGAAATAAATAGTGTAGTTAACTGGAGTCATGCAAACCGCATGCAAATTAACATTACTAAAACAAAGTCTATGTTAATAGGAACCAGGCAAAGACTTCCCACTCTAAACTCGCAGAGAACTCTTCAGCTGCACATTGGCAGCACGCCTGTAGAAAGTGTCACCGAGCACAAGACACTGGGTGTTATCATAGATCAAAATCTAACTTTTAACTCACATGTTCATGCTCTAGTTAAACAAATAGCCAAAAAAGTATACCAACTTGCCAAAATTAAAAATTTCCTTGACGAAAACACAAGAAAGATATTCTATACTTCTCATATACAAACACATATTGATTACTGCTCCACAGTCTGGGATGGATGCTCCAAATCAATAACAAAACGCCTATATTCACTCCAGAAAAGGGCAGTGCGTTTAATTAATGGTGAAAAGCTTACCGACAATTCTAACCTATATAAACGTCTCCGGTTACTGCCACTCCACAAGCGCCTGCTTTTTAATAAGACCAAACTAATTCACAAAATCCTATTTCAAAATGCTCCAAGCTACCTTTGGCCATTGTTTAAATATAACGCTAGACATAGCGAACGACTAAATATACTTCATGTCCCTAAACCTAGGATAGACTTATATAAAACAAGCTTAGCATACTCTGCCGCTCAGTTGTGGAACAATCTTCCACAAGAAATCAAAGACACCACCAATCATGATTCATACATTCGCAACCTGTTTGAACACTACCTTAGTACAGACTACATGCCCCCATAACAAATAACACAAAAAAGACAATAATGGTAACTTATCTCAAACGACAACTAGCCAAAAAACATTCCCTTATGTATGGCACGTTACACCCTCCTTAGGTATTTATAATGCCCATGTTAAACACTGCCTCAGTGAGTCATTTGTTATTGATTATTTTTCATGCGTTTTAATGTTCTTTTGTTGTCAAAAGTTGCTTCATAAGTGATGTTGAATGAAAGAATGTATGAGAGGAAATAGAGAAGAAGGGCAGAATGTCAGACGGGCCTGCGTGCCCAATTCTTAACCCTTTGAAAATAAAGACTTATTATTATTATTATTATTATTATTATTATTATCTCTCTCTCTCTCTCTCTCTCTCTCTCTCTCTCTCTCTCTCTCTCTCTCTCTCTCTCTCTCTCTCTCTCTCTCTCTCTCTCTCTCGTCGTGTTCCTTCATCTCACTCTATAATTTTACTTGTGCGTCAGTTTACTCTATCTCTCTATAATCCCAACGTTCCCTCTCTGATATTATATGTGCGGCTGTGCTATCTACACCCCCTTCTCCCGCTCTGAGGTCCCCTTCCTTATGGATTCTATATATGCCGGTTTGTTTACCCCCTCTCTCTAACTCTCTTTCTCTCTACCTCTTTCTCTCTGAGATCTCTTTCTCTCTAACTCTTTTTCTCTAACTCTCTTTCACTCTAACTCTTTCGTCTCCCTTTCTCTTCCTTCTTCTGTGATACTATGTACATCTGTCTATGTCTGTCTGTCTGTCTGTCTGTCTGTCTCTGTCTGTCTGTCTGTCTGTCTGTCTGTCTGTCTGTCTGTCTGTGTCTCTTTTCCTCTTGATTTTATCTTATCTTCTGGCTGTGCCATCCTCCTCCTCCCCCGGCTCTTACTTCCACCTCACTCCAATCCGCCTTTGATTATATACGTGTGTCGTTAAGCTTTATTTCTCTCCCTCTCGGCCCGTCATCCTCAATCCCACTTTCTTCATTGGAAAGTGGTTTCCACCCTTTCCGTCCAAGGCAATGGTTATATCGATTGAGAGACTTTAACAGCTCCTACACTGGTGTGGTATGGTGGACCGACATTCCATCGGCTCTGACTGTGGCTTGATTCAATGAATTATATTCGTCCCTGAAATAACATATCGTCAGCTAACACGATGTCCAGTGCTGAATTAACCATTACTACATTTGCGTGGTCAGCTGACATTAGTGACTAAAGCTGGATTAACCATTAATATATTTTCGTGGTTAACTGACATTAGTGACCAGTGCTGAAGTAACCAATAATACATTTACATGGTCAGCTGACATTGGTGATAAGTGCTGAATTAACCATTAATACATGTATGTGATTACCTGACATTAGTGACTAGTGCTGAATTAAACAATAATACATTTACGTAGCCAGCTGACATTAGTGACCAGTGCTGAGTGGCTAGTAATACATTCATATCTTCAGTTGTCATTAGTGATCAGTGTTGGAATCTTCTTTCTTTCTTTCTTTCTTTCTTTCTTTCTTTCTTTCTTTTTTTCTTTCTTTCTTTCTATCTTTCTTTCTATTTTCTATTTCTATATTCTGTCCATGCTTATCGGCATGGCACATAACGATGATGTATAAGTGATTATTGCATTCCAATTCCAATTCCAACTCTTGAGACGAATGGCCCCGTTCAACCATCGACTATATCGATTTCGTTGTATTTGGGGCCTTTATAGTGTATCTAATACTTCTTGTTTCGTAAATATAGATGCATATATCTGCTTCCTTGAGAAATATTAATGGCTGCAATTGTGTTCGTTTCATCCTTGTTGTTTTACATGTCTGGACAGAATCGCACACTTGTTAAGGTCTGGCGTAATTGTGTACCCGCCCCATCAAATGGCGGTGTTTCCTTCAGGGATGATTACCAGTCGTCATCCTTTCCCCCAGCTATGTCTTGATCTTGGTGGTCTGTTTTCGTGTCTTCTTGGTCTTCGTTGGTACCTGTGCCGTGGACGGCTCGACTGTTGGATCTTTCTGGGAATAAATGCTGTTTATTGCACATATTCCATGAGTTTTAATACATATATTATTTCTGTTGTCGCCATTATCTAAGATTAGCTTCATAAGTGATGTATGAATGAAACATGTATGAGAGCAGAGAGACCAGAAGGGCAGAATATCAGACGGGTCTTAAATCTTTGACAATAAAGTTTGTTCGTTCGATAGTTAGTTCGTTACTTTAGCTTCTGCTTTCTTAAATCTTGACACTTTTAGACTCAAATATCTTGACAATTTTAGAGTAACAACTTGTTACTTTGACACTTTTAGAATCATATATGTTGTACTTTAAAGTGGCAATTTGTTATTTTGATGCCCTTAAACTCGCATGCATATTATAGGGTGTATGTTTAATGACTGGGATTTTTTTTTAAATATTGCCGTTCCTTGTTTTACATTCACCCTGTATGAACTCATGCAACATGAAAGGTAAATACAAACCTTTGTACGGCAATATAAAAAATTTTAAAAACCCCACAGTCATTAAAAATACACCATATACTATAAGGTGACAGCAATAGATTAAAAACAAAAAAGATAAAGCAAGACTAGCGATGTAAAGATTAGCATCTATAAATTGAGGTCGGCCGCAATAGATCTGTAAAATATTTTATCTCTTGCCACATTGTGCAGTCTGAGATATTCTTTCCCGCCCATCTTGTAATATTTTCTGGCCATTTAACCTATCAATTTTTTTCTTACACGCTTACCAGCTACCACGTTTGCCGGCCAGGGTGACCAGATTGGCTTTTAACGCCAAATTTGGCTTTTTTAAAAACAGTTGGGCGCCAGAAAATTAGTTTGGCGTTTTGGCTTTTTCTTGGCTTTTTAAAACAGATTTGGGGTCAGAAAATCAGTTTAGCGTCTTGGCTTTTTTCTTGGCTTTTTAAACTTTTAAAACGTTTAAAATTGTTGTTAAAACATTGAAATTAAAACAAAAAAAGTTAATTTTTGTATAAACACGTATGGTTTTCGTACTGTACTTGTACCTGGTCCTGTTCTATGCGCACTGACGCATTGCACAGCCACTCACCTTACTGTTTAGTTCAGTTTTCAAATTCATTATACCTTAATCGCAAGTGGCAAGTATTTCTTATTATTGAGCCTATTATTATCATGCCAAAGTGGAAACCATCTTATGATTCTTCTTCTTCTTCTTCTTCAGCGTTCCGAGCCATTGAGGTTCTTTGCTGCAAATACAATCCGTCTCCATTCGTCTCTCTGGTGGACCTTCTCTTGCCAGTCGTTGATTCCAAGTGCCTGTAGGTCTGTACATGTATTATCTCTCCACCGCCTTCTTGGTCTACCTCGGGGTCTACGGTCATTTATTTCCTGAGTGTAAGCGAGTTTTGTTTCCCTATTATCTTCCATTCTTTCTATATGCCCCAGCCATTGTAGTCTATTAGCCTTCATGATACCAGTGATTAGCGGGGACTTAAACAGATCATAAATGTCTTTGTTACTTCTTCTTTTCCACTCTCCACTTTGTGTATCCCTAATGGGTCCAAAGATGCGTCTTAAAATTTTGTTCTCAAAGGTTTGTAACAAGGCTTCGTCTCTTTTCGTTGTACTCCAGGTTTCAGAGCCATACAGCACAACTGGTCTGATCAGTGTTTTGTATATTGTGGTTTTGGTATTACGAGATAGCGCCTTTGATTTTAGTAGATGTTGTAGTGCATAGTATATCTTATTTCCAGAGTTGATTCTAGTTTGTATTTCTTCCCTTATGATGTTGGAGCAGTTGAAGATCGTACCCAGGTATTTGTATGTTTCCGTTCTTTTAATGGTCATATTATCTATTTGTATGTGGCCAGAGTTTCTAGCCATTCCGTCTCTTGAAATTACCATATATTCTGTCTTATCTTGGTTGATAACCAGCCCCATCTGTTGGGCTTTTTCCTTTAAGTGAGTCAATATTTCCAATGTCTTTTGTTCACTTTGCCCTATAATATCTATATCATCTGCATAACCAAGCAGCTTGGATGTTCCTCCAATATCACATTCCTCCTTTACCTTCCTTACAACTTTCTCTAGAGCCAGATTGAAGAGTAGCGGCGATAGTGCATCACCCTGTTTCAAGCCAGATGTTATTTGGAAGGGGTCTGATTTCCTGCCTTTATATGTTACTATATTATAAGTATCTTCCATGCATAGTCTGGTCATGTTGATTAACTTCCTTGGTATTCCAAATTCCTGCATAGCATTCCATAGACTATTCCTATGGACACTATCATAAGCCTTTTTAAAATCCACAAAAATGTTATGGAGATCTCTTTTATATTCCCAATGTTTCTCGGCTATTTGTCGTAAGATAAATATCTGATCTAATGTTGATCTGTTTTGTCTAAAACCCGCCTGGTAGTCACCTAATATGTCTTCTGAATATGGTTTTAGTCTATTTAGTAATACTGCGGATAGTATCTTATAGCTTGTGGACAGTAGTGATATTCCTCTATAATTTCCACATTGGAACTTGTCTCCTTTCTTAAAGATAGGTATCAATAATGACTCTTTCCAGTCATGGGGTAATTCTTCTGTCCTCCAGATTTTTATTATTAGTTCGTATAGCTTTAGATGTAATGCATGGCCACCTGCCTTTATAAATTCAGCAGCAATTCCATCAGTCCCAGTTGCCTTATTGTTTTTAAGTCGTGTGATTACATATAGGATTTCTTCAAATGTAGGTTCTTCAATTTGTGGTTCGCATGTTAGAACCTCTTCCTGTGAGAAAATGTTACTTGGAGCTTCACAATTTAGTAATTCAATAAAATATTCTTTCCATGTGTTGCACATTTCCTCATTGGTATTTATCATATTCCCATTTTTGTCTTTTAAACCATATATGTTTTGTTGGTGCCCTCGTTTCATTGACTTCAGTTCTTTAAAAAATTTTCTGGATTCATTTTTCTGGTGATTAGTTTCCATATCTTTGATTATATTACTCATATATTCTCGCTTCTGCTGTCTGACTATTTTTGTAGCCTCTTTACATTCATTTCTATAATGCTCTTCCTTTTGGATGTTATTGATGTCATTTAACCATACATGTCTGGCATTCTTCTTCCTAATGACTGCTTCTTCACATTTTTGATTGAACCATCTGTTCTTTCTATGCGTGGTTAACACACCGAGACATTCTTCTGCGGTAGACTGAATTGTATTCTTGATGTTCAACCAAGTTTGGTCAATGCTTTCCTCCAAAGGGTTTTGCAGAGTTTCAAGTTTACATTTTATTTCATCTGTAAATTTCTCTTTGACTGTAATGTCTTGCAGTTTTTCTCTGTTATATGTTGGGTGTAATCTTTGTAATTTAGTATAGAAAGCTCTTTTAAGTTTTATTTTAAATTTTGCTCCAACGAGGAAGTGGTCACTGTGGCACTCAGCTCCTCTATAACTTCTGATTTGCTGTATGTTTGATGCATTTCTGTTGTTAATTAAAATGTGATCTATTTGATTATAGGTTCTCTTGTCACATGATTTCCAAGTTTGTTTGTGTATATCCTTTCTTTGTAGTCTGGTACTGCTAACCTGCAGTCCTTTGGCTTCTGCCAGGTTGATGACTCTCCATCCATTATCATTTGAAGTTGTATGTAGGCTTTCCATACCGGCCACTTTTTTATTAGTTTGCTCTCTACCTATTTTTGCATTGAAGTCTCCCAGCACAATTAGGATGTCCTGTTTGGGGGTTTCTTCTATGACATCTTCCAGATCATTATAAAAGTCTTCTTTAATATCATCTTCTTTCTCTTCAGTAGGTGCATGTACATTAATCATCGTTATATTTTTCCATTTACCTTTTATTCGTAATTTACTAATCCTGTCATTAAAAGCTTTAAAGTTTAAAACGTTCCCCCATAACTCTTTTTTGATGACAAATCCTGTTCCTAATTCATGTTTATTTTGGGTGTTTCCTCCATATATTATAATCATTCCATTTTGCTCTAAAGTACCCTCTCCTGGCCATCTTATTTCTTGAATTGCTGTTATATCCATTTGATATTCAATCAGCTCCCGGGTTAGTTCTTCAGCCGCTCCAGCTCGATATAGTGTCCGTACATTCCATGTTCCAAATCTCAAAAGTCCTTTAACGTTCCAAGGTCGTTGTCCAGATAAGTCAGTCCGATATCGAGGCTCATGTATTTGTTTCGTAACAAAGAAAGGTTTTTACAAATGTGGGGGTGTTAACCCCACGCTTCAACCCCCAACCTGGAGGACCAGGGTGTTTCTCTTTGTCTGTTCTCTACCCTTTGACCTGTCCGGCTTGGGAGGCCCTGCTGGTAGCTACGCTACCGCCGGCATAGCTCTCAGGGTCATTGAGAAACTCAAGCTCCCCCACCACGACAATGTGGAAACACCATGAGCAAGAAAATTGATGATAAAATCAAATTAGCAGAGTTACAAATTGCTGTTAGCATGGCCTGCCATAGTGCCATACGCACCATCGATCACTTAGGTGAAATAATGGTAGCCCATGGATGTGGCAGCACTCTTGGTCAGATAAAATTACACAGAACGACGTGCATATCACTAATAAGAAATGTTATTTCACCGTCTTTAAGATCTGATCTAATTCTAGATCTGCAAAACAATAAGTATGCACTCATCATTGATGAGTCCACTGATGTCTCGACCCAAAAGTATTTGTGCATTTTAGTTAGATACCTCAGCGATAAAAGAAATGAAATTACTACTAGTTTTCTAGTTAGGTTTGATTCCAGTTCAGGAGGCTACAGGAGAGAATATATTTAATTTGTTTAACATTGAAATTGAAAAATGTAATCAATCATTAAAAAAATTGCATTGGTTTTGCATCCGATGGTGCTTCCGGTATAGTTGGATGCAACAATTCAGTTTGGTCCAGAATCACAGATGTATCTCCTTCATGTGTTCAGTATAAGTGCGTTTGCCATTCATTAGCATTGTGCATCAAATATGCAGTGTCAAAACTTCCTTCAAACATTAGATTTTTGCTGACAGAAATACCAAATTGGTTTAGACATAGCAATCTAAGACGATGAGCATTTAAAGATTTATTCAAAATTATGAACTCATCGACAGAATTTCAGCAAGCTAGAACGGCACCACTTCCTTTTGAGAAAATTTCTTCTACTCGCTGGCTTGTCCAGGGAAAAGTAATGTTCAACATTCTAATGAATTGGGAAGAACTCAAGGCTGACTTTATTTCTGCTGAATTAGCAAATTATGACACTAAATTTAAGTCACGACTTATAAAGGAAATGCTTCTAGATCAAAGAAACTACCTTTATTTTCGTTTTGCAACCCCTATTGTGCAGGAATTCGAATTTGAATAGCCTTTTTCAGAAAAGTAAGGCATATCCTCACGAATTACATGAAGAACTATTTTTGCATTAATAAGAGTCTTAATAGTAGGATTTATGATACCAATAATAAGAAAAAAGATATTTCTAATGTTGATTTAGGCATCAAATTCCTGTCAGAGTGTGATAACTACATTCAGAAAAGTTCTGATAAGAAAATTAATTGCCAACAAGAGGTCTTAGATCTAAAAAAAAGATGCTTATCAATGCTAGAAGAAGCACTTGATCAAGTTAGAAAGCGGCTTCCTTCAACAAGAAATATATTTAAAGATATAACTAATTTTAGCCCTGGAATAATCTTAAACCAGGCTTCTAGACCACTATTTTCGAAATTGCCCTTTTTGAATTTGGCTGAAGAAAACCACCACACTATTATTGAAGAGCAATACAGGAAATTGCCTTTTATAGATTGAAAGGAAGAAGAAAAATTTAAAGAAAATGGACTGCCTAAAGATACAGAGCAGTTCTGGCAAGGAATCATGAAACAACCCCATTTAAAGAGCTTGCTTCTTTTGCTCTTACTTGCTTAATAACACCTATTAGCAATGCTGCAGTGGAGAGGATGTTCTTTCTTTTAACATGCATAAAAACAAAAGCAAGGAATAGACTTCAGCTGTCTCTCTTAGAAGCAATTATTAGAATTAGAGCAGAACTATTATCTTCAAACAAGTGCTGTAATGAATTTGTTCCTTCATCCAAAATGTTGAATGATTTCAAAGCTGGAATTGTATATTCTAATGAATCCTGGCCGGCTTCGTGGCTTAGAGGTTATGACTTTTCTCCGTAATCTCGTATACTCTCGTCGGTGACGTGATGACGGTGAGAATCAGCAGTGGTTCGAATCGCATCGGTAACTTACGGGGTATGTGAGCCGGCCGCTCAGAAAGCAATGGCAAACTACTGAGTGTAATCTTGCCAAGAAATCAACATTCAGCTGAAAGATCTTGGTGTTGACAGCGATGTCCTGTAAAAGGATATGCACACCAAAAAAAAAATGAATCCTGTACTGAATTTCTGAACAATGAAGAGGAATACTTAATTGAAGAAGAGGTGTTCATGTGATCTAAGTATATTTTTAATATATCTGTTTACTGGGCATTGTTTGGCTTTTTTGGCTTTTTTATTTCTGACTTGGCTTTTTTTTTATCGCGGTACCACCCTTGCCTGCTACCAGCTACCTTTCTCTGAAGCATGGTTTTCAGCCAGGCTATTGTAACTTTGTATCAATGTGTGGGGAATCTACGATATGAAAACTTGTGTAGAAAACAACCAAGCTCTTAACCAATGCAAGCCTCCCTCGGTAGCCTAGTGACCAGACACACAAGTGTTGACCAGAAGATCATGGGTTCGTTTCGCAGCTGGCGAATCCGAATTTTTCCAAACTGACCAGGGTTCCCAGTTCGACCAAGCCGAAAATGGGTACCGAAAATGTCTTGGAAAGTAAAGGCGGCGGGTTTGATACTGACGTCATCACCCACTGAGTGCGGATTAGTCTATAAAATATGAATCACGCACAGGATGTCAGATTGCGCGTTAAGGCGTGAACATGGTCGTTTTACACGTAGAAGCTAGGGTCTGTATTGAAAATTAACCGTTAAGAGAGGGAAGAGTGGTTTCGCCTGGATGAAGAATCAGTGATTGAGATTCGAACATAAATGTAACAAAGAAAACCAATCCATTGATCAAAATCATCAAGCAAGTGCCCTGCCTACAGGCGTAGGCGTTCATGCATCTCTGTAGTTCTCGGTCCTTTGTGTTCTGGGTCTGTTCTATTAATGATATTCCTCCATGCCAATGTCTCAGTACATCCAGCATCATTTCTCTGGGTCTTCTTTTGCCTCTGCTTCCACTAATCTTTCCAGTCGGTAGGATACTTTCCAATTTCTCTCTTCTCATTGCTTGACCAAAGAACATTGTTTCGTTCATATACGTGTACGTAATCCTCTGCTTTAATTTACCTTTACCAGGCACTCATGGTTAGTTACTCTGGCAGCCCAAGGTATTCGCAACATAAGTCTCATCTCATGGTTAATTACTCTGGCAGCCCAAGGTATTCGCAACATAAGTCTCATCTCATGGTTAATTACTCTGGCAGCCCAAGGTATTCGCAACATAAATCTCATAAACTACATCTAAGCTGCATCCCAGCTCTTCCTAATTTATTCGTTCCCTTTGAATTCTAGTGTAGTCCACACAAATGCTACTACTTCTAGTACACTGTACTAAGTTTTGCGTGTGGATTAGCCTTCCCTATAACTAGTGTCCCTCTGACTTCAGGCGTACTTGCAATTTTCATTCCCAAGTAGATACGAGAAATCAACAGTTTAGTCCTAAATTGGCCGGTGTTGACGTTGAACTCTCTACCTCAGCATCAGCACACCGGAAGTTTAATAGCAAGAAATCTTATATATTCCGCCATGCGGTCCTCCGTTTACTTTCCATAAATCACTGCCACTGTCACTTCTTCTACATGGCGAAGAAGGAGACCAGAAGAGTAACTGACATTCTTAAAGTAAATGAACGAAAACCAAATCGGAGAACGCACTAGATCATATAAAATTTGTAATGCAACAAATAAAAAAGAAAATTGCAGCACCCTACGGAACAAAAGACAATTATGAATGACCAATGACGCTAACTGCAAGGGAGAGAAATAGCGTTTCCATCCATCCATCCATCCATCCATACATCCATCCATCCATCCATCCATCATGTGCCATGCCAATAAGCATAGGCCGTCATCTTTTGCCATCTCACTCGATCACCAGAGTCGTGGATCAGCTCCGTGTTCCTGTCTCGACCATGACGTCTGAAGGCTGGGACACTGGTAATAGGGAAATTCAGTCCAGTGCACAGGAATTAGTTGCATATATAATATAAAATAACACAACATAGAATTAGAAGTAGTAGCATTAGTAGCATATATAATATAAAATAACACAACATAGAATTAGAAGTAGTAGCATTAGTAGCATATATAATATAAAATAACACAACATAGAATTAGAAGTAGTAGCATATTAGTAGCATATATAATATAAAATAACACAACATAGAATTAGAAGTAGTAGCATTAGTAGCATATATAATATAAAATAACACAAAATAGAATTAGAAGTAGTAGCATTATTAGCATATATAATATAAAATAACACAAAATAGAATTAGAAGTAGTAGCATTAGTAGCATATATAATATAAAATAACACAACATAGAATTAGAAGTAGTAGCATTAGTAGCATATATAATATAAAATAACACAAAATAGAATTAGAAGAAGTAGCATTAGTAGCATATATAATATAAAATAACACAAAATAGAATTAGAAGTAGTAGCATTAGTAGCATATATAATATAAAATAACACAACATAGAATTAGAAGTAGTAGCATTAGTAGCATATATAATATAAAATAACACAAAATAGAATTAGAAGTAGTAGCATTAGTAGCATATATAATATAAAATAACACAACATAGAATTAGTAGTAGTAGCATTAGTAGCATATATAATATAAAATAACACAAAATAGAATTAGAAGTAGTAGCATGAGTAGCATATATAATATAAAATAACACAAAATAGAATTAGAAGTAGTAGCATTAGTAGCATATATAATATAAAATAACACAACATAGAATTAGAAGTAGTAGCATTAGTAGCATATATAATATAAAATAACACAAAATAGAATTAGAAGTAGTAGCATGAGTAGCATATATAATATAAAATAACACAACATAGAATTAGAAGTAGTAGCATTAGTAGCATATATAATATAAAATAACACAAAATAGAATTAGAAGTAGTAGCATTAGTAGCATATATAATATAAAATAACACAAAATAGAATTAGAAGTAGTAGCATGAGTATATACTGCGCTTGAGTTCAAAGTGAGCTAATGCAAAGTAGAATAAGTAGCAGAAAATAAGATCAGATTACAAAATACCTGTAACAAAGAGTTAATTCCAGGAAAGATATTCATAACAATAATAAACGAAGAAGAAATTGTAGAGTTTAAATGTGCAAATGTTATATTACCATTTCACTTGAGGAAGAAATGGCCACCAAGTAGAGATTAACATGTGCAAATGTTATATTTCTATTTCACTTGAAGAAGAAATGGCCACCAAGTAGAGTTTAACATGTGCAAATGTTATATTTCTATTTCATTTGAGGAAGAAATGGCCAACAAGTAGAGTTTAACATGTGCAAATGTTATATTTCCATTTCACTTGAGGAAGAAATGGCCACCAAGTAGAGCTTTAAAATGTGCAAATGTTATATTTCTATTTCACTTGAGGAAGAAATTGCCACCAAGTAGAGTTTAAAATGTGCAAATGTTATATTTCTATTTCACTTGAGGAAGAAATGGCCACCAAGTAGATGTCCGTGTCCTTGCCATATTTTCGTCATTTCCGTCTCTAGTTCTCTTCTCCGTGTGATTATAGATCTTCCTCTACTTCGTTTGCTCAGTGGGTTCCAGACAAAGGACTTTCTAGTGATACCTTCTCAAGAGTTCCCAAATGTATGTCTTACTCAGCGTTAGTGCCTTTTTCTCACTTCTTGGTTCATTGGTATTTTACACTCTAGCCTGAGTAATCATTGGTATTTGTTTAGTCCTCCCAGTGAGCTCCACATTGATGATTCAGTCATACTAGTTTAATTAATCTATTATTTGCATGCACCAGTTAATGACTGTTTGTAGTTTATAAGTAATTGAGTTAGTGGTTCACAATATTCCTGATCCATACAGTAGAATTAATGTAACGTTAGAGTTAAACATACACTATTTGGTGTTAAACATTCTAAATTTGGTACTAAGCTTAATTTCTTTTTATTTTCACGCATTTTCTGGTGATATAGAAGCTCCTCTTGTCTTTTTATATTCTTATTTTAATATCTTTACCTTGTCGGATATTTTTGTCTAAGAAGCCACCTAAGAATGTGTATAATCTCATCTCTTGAAGTGAGGTTTCACAAAACTTGGTTTGGGTTATAATTTGTTTCATTTATACTCATTATCTTTGCCCTATGAATTTAAAACCTAATTGTTCAATTGTTGTGATCTCCCATCCAATGTGTTTAGATTATCTTGCATCTGATTTCGCGTGTGGTACATGAGACTGAGAGCAGTGTCATCGGCTCAAGTCCAACTCATCGAGCGAATTTGTCAGTTGACAGTTTATCTAGCTCTGAATTCTATTTTAGTGCTGTCAACGGAATTTTAGTAGCTCACAAATCCAAAATAAAGTGGCTAGTTGATGCCTTAATTGTTTGTCAATGACTTCTCTTAATCTCTTCAGATTAATATGTTCTAAGGAACTAACTGTAGCATTACTCCTGTATAATTTTCACATTCTTGTAGAGTCCCTTTTTTTTTGCGGCCTCATCAGATATCCCAACTCTAGCCTGCTCGTATCTTCATTTTTTTTTTTTCAGCTTCAACTAAATAGTGCACTAATTTAATTGCGATATTTATAATTGTTTTTACTATACTAAATAACTTGTACAGTAATTCAGTTGAGGTGTCTATATTATTTTGAACAGTTTCTTCTTGGACCCTACATGGAAAGGCAGCTTTCCAATCCTTCAGAAGTTTGATAGCGTTACTACTCACTTATTTAGATGTTTTCTCGCTGTTGATATCCATCTAACTTTTTGCAGGCTGGAATATCTAGAGGGTCATCTCGGGAGCAGCCTATTCAGCTTTCCCTCGAAGTATTCAGTACATCTGTTCAATGGATCTTTATTATTGGTGAGAACGTACCCATTTCTATTGCTGATCGGTCCCCTTGGTTGGTTTACTTTTCTACTGTCTTCCTTGTGTTTCTGTAAAGGTATCAAAAATTTGATTTCACTACTGCTTCTTCTGTCGCTATCACTAGGTCATGTAAGTATTGTCTTAATTCATCTTTATCCGCTTCTTAACTTCTTTATTAGTCTATATGTGATTTTTCTTGGGCTGTAGTTTTCGTAGCTCTTGCTTTACGATTATTTAAACTTGGTTTTTTGCTTTTCTGTTCTTCGATATGTAAGGATATCCGCATTATCTGTGCTTTATATTACTATACTTTATGAATCTGCGGTGTTCAAGTTATTATGTTGACAAATGACTGACTGGACACCGCTTGATCAATGACATCATGTCAAGATTCCTCTCCTCTCTACTCCCCGCTTGCCAGCTCCCAACAAGCTCCTCCGGCAACAGGCCTCCTAATCGTTTCCCATTCATTTTTAAATATCAGTTCTTCTTTATATTCACGTACACACACATACTAACACACACACACACACACACACACACAGATATATATATATATATATATATATATATATATATATATATATATATATATCTGTGTGTGTGTGTGTGTGTTTGTGTGTGGATGTTAGTATGTGTGTGTACGTGAATATAAAGAAGAACTGATATTTAAAAATGAATGGGAAGACGATTAGGAGGCCTGTTGCCGGAGGAGCTTGTTGGGAGCTGGCAAGCGGGGAGTAGAGAGGAGAGGAATCTTGACATGATGTCATTGGTCAAGCGGTGTCCAGTCAGTCATTTGTCAACATAATATATACACACACACATATGCATGCCGGTCTCCCTGGCCTAGGCGTTAGCGACTTTCTCCGTAAATCCGCATACTCTCGTCAGTAATGTGACGACGGCGAGAATCGGTAGTGGTTCTAACCGCGTCGGTGTCTTACGGGGTATGTGAGCCGGTCGCTCAGAAAGCAATGGCAAACTACTGAGTGTAATCTTGCCAAAAAATCAACAATCAGCTGAAAGATGCTGATGTTGACAGCGATGTCCTGCACAGGATATGCAAAATGTATTTTATATATATATATATATATATATATATATATATATATATATATATATATATATATATATATATATATATATATATATATATATATATATATATACTAGCTGACCCGGCCCGGCTTAGCCCAGTCCTTGGTGGGGAGCATCTCATTTAATTCATATGGGACGCAGAGGTGTTTCCAAGGCACCAGGGCCTGGTTATATACTGGCCAAGACCTATTGACGCGTCCTCGTCGAGCGTCCTGGGCAACAGGTCCCTTCGGGGTCCTGGCTGAAGTCAATAGGATCGCTGATTCCTCCGAAGTCGGAGAGTGTCTGCCTGTACGGCGAGGAACCACCAGTCTGCACACCAATAAGCCAGACATGGGACAACGGATACTCACGCAAACCTCAGGTCTTGTATGACATCACACTGATGTTGGACAACAGGATGTCTTCATCCGACATACAGGACTTCGCGTTGGAGCTCAAGCCAACGAACACAAGCAAGCAAGCAAGCATTTAATTCATATAAGTAGTCATATAAGCTCCCGTTCCCGTTCCTGACTGTCTGTCTGTCTGTCTGTCTGTCTGTCTGACCCTGCCCGGCATCGCCTGGCTCCTGGTGTGGAGCATCTCATTTAATTCATATAAGTAGTCATGTAAGCTCCCGTTCCCGTTACCGACTATCTGTCTGTCTATCTGTCTGTCTGTCTGTCTGTCTGACCCTGCCCGGCATCGCCTGGCTTCTGGTGCGGAGCATCTCATTTAATTCATATAAGTAGTCATATAAGCTTCCCGTTCCCGTTCCCGACTATCTGTCTGTCTGTCTGTCTGTCTGACCCGGCCCGGCATCGCCCAGCTCCTGGTGTGGAGCATCTAATTTAATTCATATAAGTAGTCATATAAGCTCACGTTCCCGTTCCCGACTATCTATCTGTCTGTCTGTCTGTCTATCTGTCTGTCTGTCTGATCCGGCCCGGCTTCGCCCAGCCCCTAATGGGGAGCATCTCATTTAATTCATATAAGTAGTCATATAAGTTCCCGTTCCCGACTGTCTGTCTGTCTGTCTGTCTGTCTGTCTGTCTGTCTGTCTGTCTGTCTGTCTGTCTAATCATTTATTGGTTGCAGTTAGAACAACCTTAGATAAACGAAGACCAACTTACAAAAAGCATTAGAAAGAGCACTTGAAAGATCTTTACATCTTCCCCAACAATTAACTTGGGTAAATGGAGCAGCGGCAGCAGCAGCAGAAGAAGAAGAAAAAGGAGGAGTAGGAGCTGGGAGGAGGAAGAGGGAGGTGGAGGAGGGAGGAAGAGATAGGCGGAGAGAGGAGGAGGAGGAAGGAGGAGGAGTAGTAGGGAGGAGGAGGGATTAGGAGGAGGGAGGAGGAGGAAGAGGGAGGAGGAGGATGGAGAAGGAGGGAGGAGAAGAACGCAGGAGGAGGAGGGAGGAGGAGGGAGGAGGAAGAGGGAGGAGGAGAGAGGAGGAGGGAGGAGGGGGGAGGACGTAGGAGGAGGAGGGAGTAGGAGGAGAGAGGAGGATGAAGGAAGAGGAGTGATTAGGAGGAGGGAGGAGGCAGGAGGAGGAAGAGGGAGGAGGAGGAAGAGGGAGGAGGAGAAGAAAGAGGGAAGAGGAGGATGGAGGAGGGAGAGGGAGGAGGGGAAGAGGAAGAGGGTAGGAGGTGGAAGAGGGGAGAGGAGGAGGAGGAGGAATATAACGCATATGCCTGTAGATTTAATAATGGCTGAAGTTGTTCCATGTCTTCTTAGAGTTGGCGACAGTGTAAAGAAATATAAAATCTTCAAACTTGATAGAGATAAGGTAACTATTATTTATTTATTCTTTAAGCATAAAAAGATGAGTTACAATGTTATGCATTATGCATTATTTTTATGAAAACTTTGAAAATGCCTTAAAGATTGTATCATTATTTATTATAACTCATATGCCGGTACATAACTATGGACAAAGAGTTTATAAATCTTTGAAAACGATGCCACAATATGACTATAAGTTATACAGAAAAGTTATGCCCCTTGAAATAACTTTTACAGAGTTAAGTCCCCTGAGATATATGAAATTATAATGAAAAATGAAATAATATTGGGTAAGCAGCCGATTTCACACTAAAAAAATATCACAGTTGGCTGCGCTGGAATGAAAGGAAGAAGTGTAGAAAATTTCATCTCAATCGGATGGGCCGTTCGCGAGCGCATAAAGGACATACGGACATACAGACAGACGGAGATCGCCTTTTATATATAAGAAGACTAGCTGACCCGGCCCGGCTTCGCCCAGTCCCTGGTGGGGAGCATCTCATTTAATTCATATAAGTAGTCATATAAGTTCTCGTTCCCGTTACCGACTGTCTGTCTGTCTGTCTTTCTGTTTGTCTTTATGTCTGTCTGTCTGTCTGACCCGGCCCGGCATCGCCAAACTCCTGGTGTGGAGCATCTCATTTAATTCATATAAGTAGTCATATAAGCTCCCGTTCCCGTTCCCGACTATCTATCTGTCTGTCTGTCTGTCTATATGTCTGTCTGTCTGTCTGATCCGGCCCGGCTTCGCCCAGCCCCTGATGGCGAGCATCTCATTTAATTCATATAAGTTGTCATATAAGTTCCCGTTCCCGACTGTCTGTCTGTCTGTCTGTCTGTCTGTCTGTCTGTCTGTCCGTCCCTCCCTCTCTGTCTGTCTGTCTGTCTGCCTGTCTGTCTAATCATTTATTGGTTGCAGTTAGAACAACCTTAGATAAACGAAGACCAACTTACAAAAAGCATTAGAAAGAGCACTTGAAAGATCTTTACATCTTCCCCCAACAATTAACTTGGGTAAATGGAGCGGCGGCAGCAGCATCAGCAGAAGAAGGAAAAGGAGGAGTAGGAGCTGGGAGGAGGAAGAGGGAGGTGGAGGAGGGAGGAGTAGGAGGAAGGAAGAGATAGGCGGAGAGAGGAGGAGGAGGGAAGAGGAGGGAGGAGGAGGAGTAGTGAGGAATAGGAGGGAGGAGGAGGGATTAGGAGGAGGAGAGAGGAGGAGGAGGTAGGAGAAGGGAGGAGGAGGGATTAGGAGGAGGAGGTAGGAGAAAGGAGGAGGAAGGAGGCAGGAGGAGGAGGGTAGGAGGAGGAAGAGGGAGGGGGAGGAGGAGGGAAGAGGAAGGAGAAGGAGGAGGAGGGAGAAGGAGGAGGAGGGAGAAGGAGGGAGGAGAAGAACGCAGGGGGAGGAGGAGGAGGGAGGAGAGAGGAGGCGGAGGGAGGAGGAAGAGGGAGGGGAAGGATGAGGAGGGAGGAGGAGGAGGAGAGAGGATGAGGGGGAGGACGTAGGAGGAGGAGGGAGTAGGAGGAGAAGGGAGGAGGAAGGAAGAGGAGTGATTAGGAGGAGGGAGGAGGAAGAGGGAGAATGGGGAGGAGGAGGAGGGATGTGGAGGGAGGAGGAGGTAGAGGGAGGAGGAGAGAGGAGAAGAAGGGAGGAGGAGGGATGAGGAGGAGGAGAGGGAGGAGGGAGGAGGAGGGATAAGGGGGAGGACGTAGAATTAGAAGGAGGAAGGAGGAGGAGAAGGGAGGAGGAAGGAAGAGGAGTGATTAGGAGGAGGTAGGAGGAAGAGGGAGGAGGAGGAGAAAGAGGGAGGAGGGAGAGGGAGGAGGGGGAGGGGAAGAGGGTAGGAGGAGGAGGAGGATTTTAACGCATATGCCTGTAGACAACTGCAGCGAAAAGGTGGGTCTGTCTATCTATCTGACCCGGCGTGGCTTTGCCGAGCTCCTGGCGGGTAGCGTCTCATTAAATTCATACAACAAAAAAAGTAACTTAAAAGAATGTCCTTCCACACACCATCCATTATTTTTAATGAAAACTCTTTCTAATCACCTGCATGACTACAGTAACTTCTTAAGCATAAAAAGATGAGTTACAATGTTATGCATTGTGCATTATTTTTATGAAAACTTTGAAAATGCCTTAAAGATTGTATCATTATTTATTATAACTCATATGCCGGTACATAACTATAGACACAGAGTTTATAAATCTTTGAAAACGATGCAACAATATGACTATAAGTTATACAGAAAAGTTATTAAAAGTTATGCCCCTTGAAATAACTTTTACAGAGTTAAGTCCCCTTGCTGTATAGACATTATAATGGAAAATTAAATAATATTCAGTAAGCAGCCGATTTCACACTAAAAAATAACACAGTTGGCTGCGCTGGAATGAAAGGAAGACGTGTAGAAAATTTCATCTCAATCGGATGGGCCGTTCGCGAACGCATAAAGGACATACGGACGGAGATTGCCTTTTATATATATATATATATATATATATATATATATATATATATATATATATATATATATATATATATATATATATATATATATATATATTATATATATATATACTAGCTGCCCGGCCCGGCTTCGCCCAGGCTCTGGCGGGATCTATGTATGTATGTATGTATGTATGTATGTATGTATGTATGTATGTATGTATGTATGTATCTATCTATCTATCTATCTATCTATCTATCTATCTATGTATGTATCTATCTATGTATGTATCTATCTGTCTGTCTGTCTGTCTGTCTGCTTTTCTGTCTGTCTGTCTGACCCGGCCCGGCTTCGCCCAGACCCTGGCGGGGATATATCTATCTATCTGTCTGTCTGTCTGACCCGGCCCGGCTTCGCTCAGCCCCTGGCGGGGATCTATCTATCTGTCTGTCTGTCTGCTTGTCTGTCTGTCTGTCTGACCCGGCCCGGCTTCGCCCAGCTCCTGGCGGTCTAAAATAAATCCATTATTTGTAATGAACACTGGTTTTAAAAACATAAAAAGATGTGTTAGAAAATTTTCACTATTTAAATAGATGCATTACTTTCATGATAATTATGAAAATGCCTTAAAGATTGTATCATTATTTATTATAACTCATATGCCTGTAAATAACTATAGACAAAGAGTTTATAAATCTTTGGGGAAAAAGAAACCCCGCATTTTAACAGTATTTTAACAGGCGTGCTGCGTGTAAGGTATGCATAAAGTATGAACAACACACACAAAATTAACTTAAGAATGTCCTTCCAGACACCATGTGCTCTCTTTCACTAAAATAGAAAATTAGATTTTTAACTAACTATTGCATTTCATCTGAATCTGATAAAGGGCACACACACACACAAACAAATATTGTCTACATATATAGTAGAGGATATTGAAATATGGTACAACGTAAATGCTGGGTACTTCAAAGGATAGGCTTCTTCTTTTTTTAGACAAAAAAAAACAACCTGCATTTTAACAGGCGTGCTGCGTGTAAGGTATGCATAAGGTATGCACACCCACAACATTGAATGAAAAATGTGATGTTGACACACACGCGGCCAACTTTTTTTTTAAAACAAAAACAAAATCGAGAATATACCCATTTAATTGTGTACTGACCTTCTCTCTGCCAAGAAAATGCTTGTTCAAAAACAAATGCTTCGATTACTTCAAAAGTTCCACTCCGAAAAAAGTACAGAAATAAAATTGTGACGTATCTAAAATAAATCCATTATTTTTAATGAACACTGGTTTTAAAAACATAAAAAGATGTGTTAGAAAATTTTCACTATTTAAATAGATGCATTACTTTTATGACAATTATTATGAAAATGCCTTAAAGATTATATCACTATATATTATAACTCATATGCCTGTAAATAACTATAGAAAAGTGTTTATAAATCTGTGAAAACAATCTATACATAAAATAATAGTGATGTTATTAAAAGTTATGACCCTTGAAATAACTTTTCTTATGTTAAGTCCCCTTGAATATAGCTGCCCAAATATTAGCTGCCCGGCCCGGCTTCGCCAAGGCTCTGGCGGGGATCTATCTATGTATCTACGTATCTATCTATCTATCTATCTATCTATCTATCTATCTATGTGGAGCATCTCACTTAATTCATCGTCAATCAACTCATTTAAACTCAGGGGACGTAACTTAAGATATAACAATTATACTAAAAGTTATATCCCTTTTTGTCATATATTATTATATTTTCTTATGTTCAGTCATGTAATTACAAAATTAAATTTTAGAAAGGTAATAGCTGATAGCTGATAGATAAAACTATCACAGTTGGTTGCACAGGAATGAAAGGAAAACGTGTAGAAAATTTCATCTCAATCGGTTGGACCGTTCGCGAACGAATGAAGGACGGACATACATACATACATACACACAAAGATTTATATATGTATATATATATATATATATATATATATATATATATATATATATATATATATATATATATATATATATATTCATATATATGAGTGTGTGTGTCAGAGAGAGAGAGAGAGAGAGAGAGAGAGAGAGAGAGAGAGAGAGAGAGAGAGAGAGAGAGAGAGAGAGAGAGAGAGAGAGAGAGAGCACATATCCAGTTATCCGTGTAACTGGGCAGATTGCCGGATAAGATGTTTCCGGACATCCGGTTTCCGGAATTGTTATAGTTATGCAGTGGACACAAACAACCCGGAAATGTCTAAATCTATTAGATTTATTGTTGTTGTTATGGTAGGCGGTCATAATTAATGTTCTTTTCCTTATAATAAAAATACAAATAGCGTTCAGTTAAACACTGAACACCAATGAAGACATTTTGAAACGTTTACTGATGATCGTTTGATACTACTATAACACCATCATCATAATCACTGAATAAAATCGAAACCCAAAATGGTACATATAAAGTCAAACATACAGTAAACAAACAATAATATATCATATGTAATTAAATTATGCAATGTAATCGCTCTCTTCGCACATTTAATAAAACATAAACAATACTAGGTATTATGTTATGTCAACTGCATTCGCAAATTTAAATCCGGTAAAACGCTTTCAAAATTCCAAGCTATTTTCTCTTCCGCTGTTGTTGTAGTAGTCTACACAAGATGTCCGATTTTATGGGTGCAAGACGCAGAAGTGTAGATTTATCTGCATTTAATCTGGCCAAGGCCATCAGCCATGAAGAAAACAAGTTGCTTCATTTGAGAGCCCGGTGAGACTCCCAAACAACTTTGTGCGAATGCATATCGTCATGGGTCAATATTTAGTGCGCAGCTGACAACACCTGTGAAAAGTCTGAAGGATATGTTCTGTCACCCCAGATATATGCAGGTGTGACGGGAGTTGGCTACGTATTTGCGAGTGATTGGTCTGTCTTTTGTGTCCTGTTCTAAAACCGAAAAGAATCGTGCGGTTTGCTTGTTAAAGGTAGTAATAGGTCTCTTTGTGTTTGTTGAGTTTTGTAACAGAGGCGATAAGAATATTCATTTCGTGGAATATTGTTGATTGTCCGGTGGCTGTCTACTTGTACTCCTTCTTTAGCTGACATGTCCTCTTCCGTTTCCTGGAATGCCACAGTATGGTGGTATCCACTGTCTCTAGTTTGCCCTGTACCCCCTATTGCAGCATCGGCCTTCAGTCAACTCAGGCCAGGCCGTCCTATGATTCCTATCTTTTCCTTTCTCTTGCAGCTCCCTCACTGTCCTCCTAGTGTTAATTATCTCGGTGTCTTCTTCCTTTCTCTGCGTGTTTTTAAATTTAGTTGCATATCCTTTTCAGGACATCGCATTCTGATTTCTTGGTAAGTTTACTTTCAATGGTTTGTCATTGCTTTCTGAACGACCGGTACGCATACCATTGTATGAAAACCAACGCAAGGCGGTTTGCTGCCAAATCTCCCGAAGCTGTGTTTTCAAACGCGGTATGCGGGATTACGCATTGCGCCCACTACCCCTTCACCACTAAGCAAGCTGTGTGTTATTAGGTCTCGTTCTGGTTCGTTAGGTCTGCATGTCCAAGAGAAAGGACTTTCTAGATGTGTTATTATCAGATTGTCTCAGTGTATATTTTATCCAGTTTCATCATCTTTTATTGTCATCTTAAGTCTTTAGAATCTGTCTGGTTCTCTCCCTGTGACAATCATCATCATGTGCCTTGCCAAACTAACGTAGGCATTCATGCATAATTCACATATCTTGGCGTTCTGTGTCAATTCCTTTGAAGACATTCCTCTAAGGAACCGTCGCAAAGAGGGATAGGTGGTCATTCTTTCCCTCATTATAGCAGGCGACGAGCCCAATAGTCGAACCCGTGTCCGACCGTGCTCGTGACATTAGTGTAGTTTCTTATCAGCTTCGCTAACGCGGCCGCTACAGATGAAAATTACTACAAGAAAACATTGATATTTTTACATGACTTTAATGGTATATTAGTTTATAAACTTCTTTATGTGCAACGATGAAAACAGTGTGTTATCATATTCTTATCAAACGTTTTTTGTCATACTATCATACACATAAATGTCACTTCTGTATGCGCCTGTAATAACTGATATGCTTTATGCAACTTAATTTCTATTCCATGTTCAAGTTGATATACAACATGATACATTGCCATATTCAGTTAGCTGGGATAATAATTAATCTGAAGTCACTATATGTCCCGTAAACATGACTCGTTAGCACGTCATAACACGCCGTAACACGTCATAACACGCCAAAACATGCCATAACACGTCATAACACGCCATGAAGCGCATTAGATATATGGAGCTGCACCCATATTTGTATAGGCCAATCCAATTTAATTAATTAATTAATTAAATTGTATTAATCCAATTAAATTGATGACCAAGTGAATGCAAGAATCTCCAAGGCCAGCGCGGCCCTTGGCAGACTGTACAAGAATGTGTGGGACAGAAATGGAATAAGCCTGCAAACAAAGCTGAAAGTCTACAAAGAAGTCGTATTATCCATACTCTACTAATGAAGAATCAGATTCGCTAGGCTGGTCACTTAACTCACATGCAGATCTTTTTGTTTTTTCTTTTTTGCTACATATCCCTTACAGGACGTTGCAGTCAGCACAGCATCTTTCAGATGCTGTTGATGTACTAGGCAAGATTGTGGTAAACGCTCCCAAGGCAGTCAGAGGAAACGCTTTAAAGACACTGAAAATCTCACTGAAAGCTTCTGGAATTCATAATGACACCCAGGAGACTCCTGCCAAAGACCGAAATTCATGGCGTACATCATTACACAAGGGTGCAGTCATCACGCGCGGAAGGAAGTAGTTAGAATTGTGTAAACTATTTCGAATAGTTAGTCGCAGTTCCAACTTATATAAAACTTATGAGGCGTTTTAAAGTAGACGTTTGCCCTTCAGTTAGTGTGTGTGTGTGTGCGTGCATAGGTGCGTGTATGTGTGTGTGTGTGCGCGCGCGCGCGTGCGTGTGTGTCTTTATGACTGCATAAGAGAGATAGAGCTACAATGATAGTTACCTTAGGAAAAACTTTCCTAGTTGGAATTCACATTAATAAATTGTGTCACTTGAAAAGTATTCTTGTCTTTACCGAAGCTGGAAGTGTATTAAAAGCCTCAGACTTCCTGGTGATGTTTGTAGTTGAGGCTGGGAGTGCAGTAACCATTCAATCTAGTTGTTTCGTTAAAGATGTTAATAAGATAATTCCAACATATATACTTTTATTAAGAAATTTCTGCATAAATAATTTTAAAAGATAATTCCTACATGTTTAATTTTCATAAGATAATCCTACATCATAATTTTCATAAGATAATTCATACATACATAATTATCACAAGATAATTCTTATATATATAATTTTCACAAGATATGTCTAACGAAACTAGAACATTATATACAACAATAAGAAAGAGACAAACAGCTTTTTTCAGTCATGTTATGAGAAGAGAGGCGCTGGAGAACATCGTGACAACTGGAAAGATCAAGAGGAAGAGAGACAGAGGCAGAGCACGAGAAATGATGCTGGATGGATTGCGACTGTGGCATGGAGGAATGTCAACGGCAGAGTTGATCCAGAAAACCAAAGACCGAGATCTGTGGAGAGTCATGAACGCCTACGCCAGTCGGCACGACACTTGATGATGATGATGTCTAACTTACATAATTTTAGTAATATAATTTCCACAGGCATAATTTTCATCAGATAATTCCTACATACATAAATCTATTAAAATAATTATAACACATACTTTTAGTAAGATAATGCCAACACGCATACTTTTAATTAGATAATCCCTACACATATAACAAACTCAGCTGGCAAGTTTTTATCCGAAGTATTAACAGCTAAATAGTCCTAAACCATTACTGATGTACACTTTATTATCAAGTAGCAGGTACTTTGCGTCTCCCCCATTGCAGTACGCCGGAAAGACACTCCGCACATTGCCAGTTTTCTGACCTTATTTGTTTTATAGAACTGCAGCTGTGTGCATGTGGTAGTCCCGACAGTGTGGAGTTACTACAGTTTCTTAGGTCTAGAATTATATTTAAATTGTAGGTGATAGTTCAAAGTGTACATTTTTGTTTTGTATTTTTGGTTGCTGTGTATTTTTAGAATGACGAAAGTTATGGTCTGTAAGATATGTTGAAAGATGTCTGACGAACAAAGCACACTCTGGAATCCTTGGGGCATTGGCTAAACCTATAGCGGTGTCTAATGGACAACCATGGATCGCTGTCGTACTCTTCCATTAACGATATCTCATCCCGAGCTACGATCAGTCGACGTAGAATTTTCAGAAAGTTGTCCCACTCCTCCTGGGAACAAAATTCTTTTAGCAACGCGTTTTCATTTTCCACTATGCGCTTGGCTCTGTACAGATACGGTGTGTTGCCTTCTCGTGGCAGTTTGCTGACATCTAATAGATGCCCCATAAGCTCGGATGTAGCCCCTTCGTCGATTTTCAAAAGTGCCTGAAACAGCTTCTGACGCAGGTACTCTTGATGGCGAGAAATTGATCCCTCATAGTACATGATGTCAAGGCGAACTAATAGTTCCACTCCCTTGCCACGAATAGAACTGGCTGCTTCATCTCTGTTTCTCAGAATGATTGGAATGTTCTCTTCTGTATACGGTCCGTGCATTCCCGTGTCGGAGTCCATGAACCGCAGGACTTGCGCGCCTCCTATTCCTATCCCATCAACACCAGCGAGAACAGCGTATTTTATTTCATCAAACTTGAAGCCAGCAGAGAAGTACGTGACCAAGCCTTTCAGATGAGCCTCGTGAACAATCGTCAGCGCCTCCTCGAAAGTCAGCTGATACATAATGCACTTAGATGGGTATGTATCACTAGCTCCATCCCATGTTACCTTATCGAAGCCTCCCAAAGAAGTCATCATGACAGCCTGCAGAGCTATGTCAAATCTTTTGTTAAGAATAACAGGTTTCTCCACTTCGAAGTCGTTCAGTAGTTCTTGATTGAGATTCCAGGCTGCAGAAAGAAACTGTTTTCTAGAACGCTGGACCTGAGCACGTAGTGCATGCATATATCTCATAGCCTTGGATGTTGACAAACCCTCCATCGCGATTTTACATTCTGCTGCTCCCATAAAGAATGCGGCAGATGCTGCGGCGGCTGTAACATGAACTATCTTGAGAAAATCTTCTTCAAAATCACCAGAATCCTTAACAGCCCTGCCAAGAAAGTAAGTTGTAGGGGCTGTTGATCCCACGTGCATGCGAACTCTTGAAAAATCCAGGACAGATGGAACCCGATATGATTCGATGTGTGTCCTGTCTAGATGGTTTGGTCGCTCCAGATGCTCAACGTGAACAATCGCCCCTTCCATCCATTCGGGGAATCTCGTTGTGCCCATGACATGCCCCTCACCAGGGTCGGTGAGAGACATGTATGTCTGCGTGTGTGGTCTGAACCCGGGAGTCCCCAGCCCGCGGATGTGCTCATGCCTTCCCCACTGCCCATTGTGTATTTCCAGGTAGCCTAGATGTTGGGCCAGGAACTCATTACATGTAGGTTGTCTATGCTCATCTCTCACGTGTCTCAACATACGACTAACAGCTCCAATAAATTCACCACCCAGGGTTTCTCTATCCCAGGTAATGTAGCACTTGTGGTTTTCATCATCGCTGTCAATCGTAAAATAATCTGTTTCCTGGTGTTTAGGTATAACCCCAACATACAGGGCATTTTCAACTCCCCATTCTGCCATTAGTGCCCAGCATACCTTGTAAACTTTCTTCAAGTTGCTCAGAATACCACTTCCGGACGTCGAATGCACAATATTGTTGGCTAATTCAAAAAAGATCTTGAAGTGAGGATTTTCAGAATTACCAAAGATGAAACCCAGTCTCTCTTTGACTTTAGCGCAGACATCAGAAATGTTGGTGATGACAAACGTTGGCAGCTCTGAACTTGATTTGAAGGGCTGTGTGGCACACATAATTTTAGTATGGACATTGTAGAGGTTCTTCAGGGAATCCTGCAGACACGAAACGGCCACCTTTCTCAGTTTTGCAATAGTGATGGTGCTGCTCATTTTCTGGAAGGAATAAAACAATCAAACATTAAAAACAGTGCAGTTAAGTCAGCCTGGTTATATATCATCATCACACAATGTCTTGTCGGCTGGCGTGGTCGATCATGCCTCTCCACAAATTACGATCTCCGACAGCATGGCTCAGTTCGCATGTTAACTCTCTTCTGTGCCATGACACAAGGCTGTGTTGTTGTTATGATGACGGTGTCATCAGCATAATGTAATTTATTTATACTATGTCCAGCAACCAGGATTCCTGACATATTTTCTGTACATCTCAAAGTTATGATTAGAGTTTAAATATATATATATTTAAAACTAAACAGCTCTTCACCGACATATTGGGTATAGAGTAAACAAAGTAAAGGACTCCCGAACACGCTCTATGCGCATTGGGCATGTCCAATTCCAATTCCAATTTTCAAAAACAAAAATTACAAATTCGGCCTCGTCTAACCTGCTTCATCAGCTGTGGTTATTGTTGAGGTTCGTGGTTTTTGTGGGTTTATTCACCCTAATTCTTGTCTTGTGAGTCCTATCTCGGACTGGTTATGTATCGTTTGTGTCTGTGACGTCAGCGGTGGGATCGGTCGCCGGCTATCCTTTGTGCTCGTCTGTTCTTGTGGTTTTCTTTGTTGGTGTAGGCTCCTGGCTCGTCTAGGTTGACTGGCTGCAGTCCTTGTAAGGACTTTTCGTTATCCCACTCCATGCATCGTAAGCTGAGGGATCGGTCGGCGGCTGTCCTTTGTGCATGTTTCCTCTTGCTGTTTTCTTTGTTGACGCAGGCTCCTGGCTTGACTGGTTGCAGTCCTTAAAAGGACTTTTTATTTATTTATTTTTTTTTGTCTTCTCAATTGTGAAGTAACTGTAGAAGCCTTTCGATGTGATATGCCTCCTTGCGCTTTCTTTCAGTCCGCTTCCCACGTTTGAGTTCTTGCTGTCTTTTGCTCGCTTCCTCCGAGCTCAGCCATGGGATGATTTCTCCGTCTTCAATGTAGTATTCCCATGCGTATTCTGCTGGGCGTTTTATTTCTGGAAGAATTATTGTGTCTTTGAAGCAGGGCACTGGTTCCCCGTAGAGTTTCTTGTACTTCTCCTTTTTTTTTCTTCCATGCGCTTTCTGTATTCCTCGCACGTGAGTTCGAAGTGCCTCTTGCTCTGGGGAAACATTATTTTTTACTTCTGGCTTCGGGACGTCCTGTATGCCGACGTCAGGGTGCTCATCTCAATTTTCTTCTGACGTCTGGTGGGATATTGGCTTCCCTTTGAGTGATTCGGGCGTCGTGTTTGGGCTGCTGGCTTTCGCTTGTGATTCCGGCTCGGTTTCTTGGTTTTCATCCTGCGATTTCTCTGTAGTTTCTTGTTCGGCTTCTGTGGTTTTGTTTCGGAGTATTTCCATTTCAGCTTTCTGTAGTTCTCGCTCTGATTTAATGGTTTGTAGGATCTCTTCATTCTCCTTCTTAATCAGTGCCATATGTTCTACTTTTTGCTTGATGTTTTGCTGTATCTCCTTCATTTCCGCCAGTAGTTTTTCGTTGTCGTTATTCGGGGTCGGCGTTAGCAGTGCCTTGACTTGTCTCTTCAACTCGTCTATCTGTTTTTGAAGTTGATCTCTTTCGGCTTGTGCTATACCCGTGGCTGTCTCGCCCCTCTGCATTGCTTCCTTGAATGGAGTCTTTGTGATGATGGCGATCTTTAAGACGTCTCTGTGTCTCTGCAGGTACGGACAGCCCAAGTATCTTGCTCCATGCTTGCCCTGGCAGTTGGCGCACTTTCTTTTGTTGTTTGGGGCTCTGAAGTCCATGTCCAGCTTGGCCAGTGGGCACTCCTTGAAGGCGTGGTGATCGGCGCAGTATCGACAGATTTCCGTCCTTACTGCGACATGTTGCTCTGCTGTGGCCGGCCCTCTGGCATCTTGAACATTGATTGACTCTTGGGATGAATCTCTCTGGCTGTTGAGTTTTCTTGCTGACTGATACTGTGATCGGCATGTCGCTGCCCCCCGACGTCACTACTGCCAAGGTTGTAGGTATCTTGGAATAGATGAGAAGCCACTCCGCCTTCAAGAATTGGATGTGAAGATTCTCTTCACGTAGCTGCTTCAGGATTTCTTCATCTGTCAGCTCCACAGGAATCCGCTTGACAACCCATCGGACTGTTTTTGAGTCGGTGCTTCCGACTCTGGTGTCTTTCTCCTCCTTCTTCTCTGCTGTCTTGGTTCTTGACTGTGTTGGGCTGTCAATCTTATCCCTCGTAGTAGCTTCAGTGATAGGCTGTAGTATCAGGCTCTTTGATGCAGCTAGCAGGTCGGCTCTCCGCGTTCTTCTTCTTGTTGTCGGCTCCCACGCTGCACATCTTGGCAACAGCGTGTTTCTTGTTGTTGGACTTTCCACGTGACATTTTCCCGCGTATCAGGCTTCTTGGCAGAATAATGCGACTTGACTTGTTAGCGCTCGCAGTGCGAATGACGACGACCACGACCATTGGGCATGTGGTAAGAGCTCCATATTTATATAAACTAATCAGAACTGGGTGGGTGATGTAGCCAATGTCAGACTGTGATGATAGGCCCACATTTTCGGTCACCGGACATCAAAGGTGATGTAGTAAAGTGAGTTTTACACCGCCGGCCTGTACTTGTTCAAATAAATAACGTAATACATACGTACAAGATGCATGGGATAAGATATTTAGGCAGTTATGCGGCTTTTATGAATAAAGTGGTAGCGCTGCATTACGTAGAGTAAAAAAGTAGTCCCTATTCCCACGTGTATCATATTGACACAGCTGGGGGATGGAACTCTAACGTATTGACTGACACTTATACAAGCTGAAATTAACCGATCAAGTGACACGGGATGATTAATCGTCTTAAGCGACTTTCCACATCTGCCATGGGCATATATATAGACAAAATATAAATTGATTAGCTACAGAGGCGGCATAGCGGGCGCGTTAGTAAAGTTGATAGAGTGTGCCGTTGATAATGTCATGAGCGCGGTCGGACGCGAGTTCGACGCCAACGTTCGTCGTCTCGCTAAGTGAGAGAAAGACTGGCCACCTATTCCTCCGTTCACCCAGGCCTACGACATGTGATGGCCTTATCACATCACTGACCCATGGCAAGAAACTGCTTCGGGATAAGCTTATTTGATGTTTATAGTTGTCACTAGGATTGGGACCAGCTGCCTCAAATCGATGACAGCATCTCGCTGAAAGAACAAGCGTACTTCAACTCACGACTAATAAGTCAATACATAAATAGTAAAGGGTCTTTTACCCCACGCTGGCGTGGAGGAACTTCGCTATCAGAAATGATTGACAGTACACGAGACAGTGTTGGGATAGTAGATAAGTAGAGCCACATGGCCTGGTCTATTCACAACTGCGGAGTGCTATCGAGAACAAGTCACCTAAACTGTTCAAGAAACCTGATACGAGGGGGTAAGGAATGGCACGTTCCAAGCCTAAAAGCAGAAGACACCCGACATTCAATATGAGCAGCGTAGAAGCCGCTAAGACCGTCAAGAAGACGAGAGGAGAGAACCTGCCTGCGAGCTGCAGCAAAGAATCGGAACCCACAGTAACCTCAAATGAAGCTACCACAAGGAAGAACTACGACAACCCACCAAAGACAAGAGTCAAGTCTATTGAGAAGCAGAGTGAGGAGACAGGCATCAGATTTTGAAACACAGACTTACAGACGATCAGTTGGGTTATCAAACGCATTCAAGTGGAGCTTACGGATGGCCAGATACTGAAGCAGTTACAACATGAAACTCTCCACATCCGAATCTTGAGGGCGGAGTGGCTCCTGACCTATTCTAAGATTCCTACAACATTAGTGGTGGTGACAACAGAGGGCAGTGGGATGCCAAACCAAGTGTCGATGAACAAGAACACTTAACAGCCCGAACGATTCATCCTGAGAATAACACAATGCTCACGGTGCCAGACTGCCGGCCACAGCAGAACAACATGCCCCAGCAAGACAGAGACCTACCGATACCGCGCCGAACACCATGCATTCAAGGGATGTCCGCTGGCCAAACAGGACAAGGACTTCCGAAAGCTCAACGACAACAACAGAAAGTGTGACAACTGCCTTGGCAAGCATGGAGCAAGATATCTTGGCTGTCCGTACCTCCAAAGACACAGAGACGCCCAAAAGACCGCCAAAGTTACAAACATTTCTTTCAACGAAGCACGGCGGAGGTGCGAAACAGCCACAGGCATCTCACAAACTGAAACATTTCAGCTCCAAGGCCAGATTGAATATCTGAAGAAGCAAGTCAAGGCACTTCTGACACCAACACCAACCAGCGACAATGAAAAACTACTGGCTGACATGAAGGAAATCCAGCACAACATACAGCCAGAGAAGGAGTGCATAGCCGAGATGAAGAAAGAGTACGAATACATCTTACCAGCCATCAAAACAGAGAGAGAGCTGCTAAAAACAGAAAGAGAACTAACCAAAAACAAGCCAGCAGAAGCCACGCAAAAAACCACAGAGGAGCTGCAAGCTGGAGCCTAGCCAAAGACCGGTGAAAAACATCAAGATGAAGCCAGCAACCCTTTTCATTGACGAATACAATTATACATTCAAGCCAAACCCAGTCTTCAACCGGAAATATGACGCAAGCCTAATCACCCTTGAGGCGAAAATTCAAGTAGAAAAACCTGTCGAATAACGCAGAATACTTGACAAGATGATAGACTGGGTTAATGAAGATATTGAGAAGGTAGTCAACTTGCTCACGGGTCCAACACAGAACAAGGTCACAAAAGCAAGTAAACCAAAGGATGAGTCCTTATAAAGGCGGCGTCCTATCAAAACAGGCAAGCCAGAAGACAACATTGACCAAAGAAACCGCCAGATGAGACGAACATAAAAAAGAACCCGCCGGCCAATCCGCTAGCTGATGTCACAGGCATAAACGCTTCAAGCTCGACAGAAAACGAGACAAACTTAAACAGTACCATGAACCACCACAACTATAACTAACGCCACAGACGCTGGTTGAACGGGGTGGAAAGGTTGTTTTTTTTTCTCCACAACTGGAACTGGAATTGGAACTGGAACTGGTCTATAAAATCACGGTTGCGGCGGTGCGGCTTATTAGTGTTTTAACTCGTGTAAACAGGTCAGATTAGCTTCCATCTTTACAACAAAGACCTGCTGCAGCGGATCCAGTGTTTTCTAACTTATTATTATAATTGTCATTTTAGAGGCTGGCCAGACGACTACTACGTTATGGACAGACCAGAACAAGTGTCATTATTCTGCGCCTCAGAACAGGTCACAATAGATTACGCAACCACATGTATACAAAACTCAAGATTGGTGAATCAGCCATGCGCACGTGTGGTTTGGCGTCGCAGACAGCAGAGCACATACTCCAAGACTGCCCAAATTACAACATATCCAGGCTAACCTTCTTGTCTAGAGAGACAACATTGGAAGACAAACTATATGGACCGTTGTGTGAACTAAAAAATACTGTTAGATTCATACAAGAGACAACATTGCAGTTATAAACATATTTCAGGCGAACGAAAGAAGAAGAAGAAGAAGAAGAAGAAGAAGAAGAAGAAGAAGAAGAAGAAGAAGAAGAAGAAGAAGAAGAAGAAGAAGAGGCTGGCCGAGTGGTAAGAATGCAGAGCTTTTCTTTGGGAGACCCGGGTTCGAAACCTCTGTAAGGTGTGGATTTGTTTCTGTAGGGGGTAAAAAGAAAAATCCTAACCTGCACAGTTCACGGCGACTACACTGGCCAGGCGGCCTTAAGAGCTGCTATACGCTACCGCAGTTATTGTATGCCCTTTACAGGATGTCGCAATCAACCCCATCATTGTTGGCTGTTCACAATATGCTAGGGAATGTTGCGCTCCAAAGCTTGCCACTGCTATATGAACGACCGACGCCTCATACCATCGAAATCAACGCAAAGCGGTCTGCTTCCAAATCGCTCGGCGCTGATTTCGACCCTCGACTCGGAGTGCTGGGGAATTATGAGACGCTTTCACCACCCCTTGGTCAGAGCGCCGGCATGATGTCACTTACTAAACACATTATCACGTGACTCCCAGCAGTTCAAACAACAAAAGACAACCATGCTTACCGGTGACAGATGTCCTCGCCGTGGTTTGTGGAATGCTGAAGACGTTGGAAATGCTTCTTATACAGTCAGGTCAGCCTATAATGTTGTGAGTTTCATGAAACATAACCAGCTATGTTTCATTTTATAGTCGTGGGTCTAGGATGCCTCTCAACCGGATGCTGATATACGAAGACAGCGTACCGCCTAGATCCAAGTTAAAACCCGGTGTGAAATGAGAGAATAGTGTTTCATCTTACCGGACATCCTTTTGTTGGAGTTAATGGCGTTGTATATGTATTTTTAGTATTGTTTCGTGCGATTCATGTACTAAACAATAAACAACACCTTCAAGGCAAAATTTAAAAAAAAATTGTATAATATAAAATAAATCAACGTTGTATAACACAACACAATATACAACACAATTTTAATAATAGTTTAATAGAACAATGCGCAGATAACATAACATAAAAATATAATATACACTATAATATAATATAATGTACTATACTATTTTATGTCACAGTATGTTATGTTATTAAAGGGTTAAAATCCGACGGATCGACTTCATCGCACCGGGTTTTATCCCATATGGCTCCGTCTGTACCGCAGAGTGGCCTGCCAAAAGCCTCGCGCAAAGCAGGAACTCTGTAGCCTCCAGCGAGGACCCCCAGGGGTCTCCGAGAAAATTGCACTCATCAACCGAATGTTGAAGCCCGGAATCGAACCCACAAACTTCGGAGCGCGAGCCAGACGGCTTAACGACCGGGTCGGCAGAAAGTTATAGCATATGCTATATCGTATTATACCACGCCATAGCACAGGATACTATAACATATTATACTGTATTATACCTCATTATACTCTACGATGCTATGCATGCTCTACCATAGGCGTCAGCAACCTATGGCACGCGTGTCAAGTGTGGAACACGGAACGATTTTCAATGACATGCTGAGGGAATTGAAATTAAGTATATGATATCATTTTTTTTTTAAAATGTATGATTATTTAAACTGAAACATGCAATTCTTTTAAAGATATTCCTGTTTTCATGTTTTTCCACAACGAAAGTTACTACGAGCAGACATTAGAGATAAGAATGCGTGATATGATGCAAACTATTTGAGTGAGTGTACAGCAACAGTGACTAACTTTTACGAAGTTCTATTTTGGACCCCTTCTTCTCCCCTCCCTCGACCACCTGCACCATCAACTCTATTTTTTTCCCTCTCGGTTATGGTATATTCGTGCCAGTGTTAGGCTGCCGGGACCATAGCACAAATATTGGTGTTGTTATTAAGCAAAATTGTGCCTTTAAAATGTTTTGATCTACAAGATATAGGACTTTTTGTCTGAATAATATGGATATATCGCAGTTTTATTTTTAAACATTCCAAAATAATGTGTTCAGATCACAAATTTGGTGGGAAGCAAACTAAAAAAACTAAGAGGGGGAGGGGATTATATTTGTATTTGTTTCCATTTATATTAAAGTATTGGGTAATCTACAAAGAACATATTAGTTATTTAATGTATCGGAAACATATTAATGGAAGATCAAATTAATTTGTTCAAAGATTGTTTTGTATACAAATATGATGAATTTAGATTGCCACGTTGAGTGACTTTACAAGGATTTAGGCTCGCACGCTGAGTGACTTTACAAGGATTTAGGCTTGCACGCTGAGTGACTTTACAATGGCTTAGATTGGCACGCTGAGTGACTTTACAATGGCTTAGATTGGCACGCTGAGTGACTTTACAATGGCTTAGATTGGCACGTTGAGTGACTTTACAAAAACTTAGGTTGGCACGCTGAGTGACTTTACAAGGATTTAGGCTGGCACACTGAGTGACTTTACAATGGCTTAGGTGGGCACGCTGAGTGACTTTACAAGGACTTAGATTGGCACGCTGAGTGACTTTACAATGGCTTAGATTGGCACGTTGAGTGACTTTACAAAAACTTAGGTTGGCACGCTGAGTGACTTTACAAGGATTTAGGCTGGCACGCTGAGTGACTTTACAAGGATTTAGGCTGGAACGCTGAGTGACTTTACAATGGCTTAGGTTGGCACGCTGAGTGACTTTACAATGTGAGTGACTTTACAAGGGCTTACGTTTGCACGATGAGTGACTTTACAAGGACGTAGGTTGGCACGTTGAGTGACTTTACAAGGGCTTAGGTTGGCACGCTGAGTGACTTTACAAGGATTTAAGCTGGCACGGTGAGTGACTTTACAATGGCTTAGGTTGGCACGCTGAGTGACTTTACAATGGCTTAGATTGGCACGTTGAGTGACTTTACAATGGCTTAGATTGGCACGCTGAGTGACTTTACAAGGACTTAGGTTGGCACGCTGAGTGACTTTACAAGGACTTAGGTTGGCACGCTGAGTGACTTTACAAGGGTTTAAGCTGGCACGTTGAGTGACTTTACAATGGCTTAGGTTGGCACGCTGAGTGACTTTACAATGGCTTAGATTGGCACGTTGAGTGACTTTACAATGGCTTAGATTGGCATGCTGAGTGACTTTACAAGGGCTTAGATTGGCACGCTGAGTGACTTTACAATGGCTTAGATTGGCACGTTGAGTGACTTTACAATGGCTTAGATTGGCACGCTGAGTGACTTTACAAAGACTTAGGTTGGCACGCTGAGTGACTTTACAAGGATTTAGGCTGGCACGCTGAGTGACTTTACAAAGACTTAGGTTGGCACGCTTAGTGACTTTACAAGGGCTTAGGTTGGCACGCTGAGTGACTTTACAAGGACTTAGGTTTGCACGCTGAGTGACTTTACAAGGGCTTAGATTGGCACGTTGAGTGACTTTACAATGGCTTAGATTGGCACGTTGAGTGACTTTACAATGGCTTAGATTGGCACGTTGAGTGACTTTACAATGGCTTAGATTAGCACGTTGAGTGACTTTACAAGGGCTTAGGTTCGCACGCTGAGTGACTTTACAAGGACTTAGATTGGCACGTTGAGTGACTTTACAAGGGCTTAGGTTTGCACGCTGAGTGACTTTACAAGGATTTAGGCTGGCACGTTGAGTGACTTTGCAAGGACTTAGGTTGGCACGCTGAGTGACTTTACAAGGATTTAAGCTGCACGCTGAATGACTTTACAATGGCTTAGGTTTGCACGCTGAGTGACTTTACAAGGATTTAAGCTGCACGCTGAGTGACTTTACAATGGCTTAGATTGGCACGTTGAGTGACTTTACAAAAACTTAGGTTGGCACGCTGAGTGACTTTATAAGGATGTAGGCTGGCACGCTGAGTGACTTTACAAAGACTTAGGTTGGCACGCTGAGTGACTTTACAAGGGCTTAGGTTTGCACGCTGAGTGACTTTACAAGGACTTAAATTGGCACGTTGAGTGACTTTACAAGGACTTAGGTTGGCACGCTGAGTGACTTTACAAGGATTTAGGCTGGCACGTTGAGTGACTTTGCAAGGACTTAGGTTGGCACGCTGAGTGACTTTACAAGGATTTAAGCTGCACGCTGAATGACTTTACAATGGCTTAGGTGGGCACGCTGAGTGACTTTACAAGGGCTTAGATTGGCACGCTGAGTGACTTTACAATGGCTTAGATTGGAACGTTGAGTGACTTTACAAAAACTTAGGTTGGCACGCTGAGTGACTTTACAAGGATTTAGGCTGGCACGCTGAGTGACTTTACAAGGATTTAGGCTGGCACGCTGAGTGACTTTACAATGGCTTAGGTTGGCACGCTGAGTGACTTTACAAGGGCTTACGTTTGCACGATGAGTGACTTTACAAGGACTTAGGTTGGCACGTTGAGTGACTTTACAAGGGCTTAGGTTGGCACGCTGAGTGACTTTACAAGGATGTAAGCTGGCACGGTGAGTGACTTTACAATGGCTTAGGTTGGCACGCTGAGTGACTTTACAATGGCTTAGATTGGCACGTTGAGTGACTTTACAATGGCTTAGATTGGCACGCTGAGTGACTTTACAAGGACTTAGGTTGGCACGCTGAGTGACTTTACAAGGACTTAGGTTGGCACGCTGAGTGACTTTACAAGGGTTTAAGCTGGCACGTTGAGTGACTTTACAATGGCTTAGGTTGGCACGTTGAGTGACTTTACAATGGCTTAGATTGGCATGCTGAGTGACTTTACAAGGGCTTAGATTGGCACGCTGAGTGACTTTACAATGGCTTAGATTGGCACGTTGAGTGACTTTACAATGGCTTAGATTGGCACGCTGAGTGACTTTACAAAGACTTAGGTTGGCACGCTGAGTGACTTTACAAGAATTTAGGCTGGCACGCTGAGTGACTTTACAAAGACTTAAGTTGGCACGCTTAGTGACTTTACAAGGGCTTAGGTTGGCACGCTGAGTGACTTTACAAGGACTTAGGTTTGCACGCTGAGTGACTTTACAAGGGCTTAGATTGGCACGTTGAGTGACTTTACAATGGCTTAGATTGGCACGTTGAGTGACTTTACAAGGGCTTAGGTTCGCACGCTGAGTGACTTTACAAGGACTTAGGTTGGCACGCTGAGTGACTTTATAAGGATGTAGGCTGGCACGCTGAGTGACTTTACAAAGACTTAGGTTGGCACGCTGAGTGACTTTACAAGGGCTTAGGTTTGCACGCTGAGTGACTTTACAAGGACTTAAATTGGCACGTTGAGTGACTTTACAAGGACTTAGGTTGGCACGCTGAGTAACTTTACAAGGATTTAGGCTGGCACGTTGAGTGACTTTGCAAGGACTTAGGGTGGCACGCTGAGTGACTTTACAAGGATTTAAGCTGCACGCTGAATGACTTTACAATGGCTTAGGTGGGCACGCTGAGTGACTTTACAAGGGCTTAGATTGGCACGCTGAGTGACTTTACAATGGCTTAGATTGGCACGTTGAGTGACTTTACAAAAACTTAGGTTGGCACGCTGAGTGACTTTACAAGGATTTAGGCTGGCACGCTGAGTGACTTTACAAGGATTTAGGCTGGCACGCTGAGTGACTTTACAATGGCTTAGGTTGGCACGCTGAGTGACTTTACAATGGCTTAGGTTGGCACGCTGAGTGACTTTACAAGGGCTTACGTTTGCACGATGAGTGACTTTACAAGGACTTAGGTTGGCACGTTGAGTGACTTTACAAGGGCTTAGGTTGGCACGCTGAGTGACTTTACAAGGATTTAAGCTGGCACGGTGAGTGACTTTACAATGGCTTAGGTTGGCACGCTGAGTGACTTTACAATGGCTTAGATTGGCACGTTGAGTGACTTTACAATGGCTTAGATTGGCACGCTGAGTGACTTTACAAGGACTTAGGTTGGCACGCTGAGTGACTTTACAAGGACTTAGGTTGGCACGCTGAGTGACTTTACAAGGGTTTAAGCTGGCACGTTGAGTGACTTTACAATGGCTTAGGTTGGCACGCTGAGTGACTTTACAATGGCTTAGATTGGCACGTTGAGTGACTTTACAATGGCTTAGATTGGCATGCTGAGTGACTTTACAGGGCTTAGATTGGCACGCTGAGTGACTTTACAATGGCTTAGATTGGCACGTTGAGTGACTTTACAATGGCTTAGATTGGCACGCTGAGTGACTTTACAAAGACTTAGGTTGGCACGCTGAGTGACTTTACAAGGATTTAGGCTGGCACGCTGAGTGACTTTACAAAGACTTAGGTTGGCACGCTTAGTGACTTTACAAGGGCTTAGGTTGGCACGCTGAGTGACTTTACAAGGACTTAGGTTGGCACGCTGAGTGACTTTACAAGGATTTAAGCTGCACGCTGAATGACTTTACAATGGCTTAGGTTTGCACGCTGAGTGACTTTACAAGGATTTAAGCTGCACGCTGAGTGACTTTACAATGGCTTAGATTGGCACGTTGAGTGACTTTACAAAAACTTAGGTTGGCACGCTGATTGACTTTTCAAGGATTTAGGCTTGCACGCTGAGTGACTTTACAAAGACTTAGGTTGGCACGCTGAGTGACTTTACAAGGGCTTAGGTTGGCACGCTGAGTGACTTTACAAGGACTTAGATTGGCACGTTGAGTGACTTTACAAGGACTTAGGTTGGCACGCTGAGTGACTTTACAAGGATTTAAGCTGGCACGTTGAGTGACTTTACAAGGGCTTAGGTTTGCACGCTGAGTGACTTTACAAGGATTTAAGCTGCACGCTGAGTGACTTTACAATGGCTTAGGTTCGCACGTTGAGTGACTTTACAATGGCTTAGATTGGCATGTTGAGTGACTTTACAAGGACTTAGGTTGGCACACTGAGTGACTTTACAAGGATTTAGGCTGGCACGCTGAGTGACTTTACAAGGACTTAGGTTGGCACGTTGAGTGACTTTACAGTGGCTTAGGTTGGCACGCTAAGTGACTTTACAAGGACTTAGATTGCCACGTTGAGTGACTTTACAAGGATTTAGGCTGGCACGCTGAGTGACTTTACAAGGACTTAGGTTGGCACGTTGAGTGACTTTACAAGGGCTTAGGTTGGCACGCTGAGTGACTTTACAAGGACTTAGATTGGCACGTTGAGTGACTTTACAAGGGCTTAGGTTCGCACGTTGAGTGACTTTACAATGGCTTAGATTGGCACGTTGAGTGACTTTACAAAAACTTAGGTTGGCACGCTGAATGACTTTACAAGGGCTTAGTTTGGCACGCTGAGTGACTTTACAAGGACTTAGGTTGGCACGCTGAGTGACTTTACAAGTACTTAGGTTGGCACGCTGAGTGACTTTACAAGGACTTAGGTTCGCACGTTGAGTGACTTTACAAGGATTTAGGTTGGCACGCTGAGTGACTTTACAAAGACTTAGGTTGGCACGTTGAGTGACTTTACAAGGAGTTAGGTTTGGCACGTTGAGTGACTTTACAGGGAACTAGGTTGGCACACTCAGCGACCTTCAACATTATTGTGGCAGGCCCACAACAAAAAGGTTGCCGACCGCTTCTCTACCATATCATATTAGTCCACATTATACGGTACACCTGGCCATGGACGACGTTGTGAAAATATGGTGAAGGGGGGAATGGGCCAAATTTTTAGGTAGGAAATACGAAAAAAATGGGAGGGGGGGGGGGGGTGACGTTCTGAAAATATGGTGATGGGGGGAATGGGCCAACAAAGGTTGAGAACCACTGCCCTACATGTTATATTGTTATTGTGCTATTTTGTCTCGTCATCTAACTAACAGAGCATAACAATGGGCGACATAGATACACTTACCTGGTTAAAGTATTTTGAAACTTAATATATTTAAATGCGTTTCTTCCCGGGATTCATTCCTCTTTCCTCCAAACATCTTGTAACTATGTCAGCTAGGCCTAAATACTTGTTTCTTTGCGTGATTCTTTCTCTAACGCCGGTTTTCATATAACGTAACGCCTCAGCTAAAGAAGATTAGATAAAGAGCCCATTTTCGTGACTAGTGGAATACACAGGCTTTGTGCGAGTAGTTCGGTTCAGATTTCTAAACCAATTAGCACTTACTGGGTAACGTAGTTAGTGTCACGTCTGGTGCCTTTAACTTCCGAGAAACACTACTTGGTACCCATTTTATTTGGCTGGGTCGACCCCATGTCATCAGTTTTTATTCTCCTATTGACATTAATATATCTGTGATTTGGGGAATAGTGAGACGCGCAGTTTCACAATTCCCCGTCATACCGAGTCCAGGGTTCGAAATCAGCTACGGGCGATTTGGAAGCAAGCCGCCCTGCGTTGATTTGAATGGTATGAGGCATCGCCGTTCAAAAAGCAATGGCAACCTACTGAACTACATTTGCCTAGTAAATCATAAACAACGAATAAATGCTGGGGTTGGTTGTAATATTCTGACAAAGAACATGCAACTAATATTGACATTCTTGTTTAACGCTTGTCAAATTTGTAACACTGGCATGTACATTGTGTATTTTTATGACTTTGGGGTGTTTGAAAATATTGTTGTTCCAAGTTTTGTATTTACCTGTTATGTTGCATGAACAAGGTCTGCAAGGTGTGGAATGCGCCTGGCCCCGCAGCCAGCAGGGTTAGGGTTAGGATCGTCAAGCCTCTCCCAGGAGGGGTGAAAAGTGAAAATTAGTAGCCTGCCGATGACCCACAGACTACACAAGTCAACCCCCACCTCCACGTGGTGCAGACCGGGAAACCATGGCCGTGAGGTCATGGGCTAACGGAGGCTATGGCTCGCCATAGGGGATGGACTCCCTGTGGTCAGATTTGTGTCCTAAACCTGCGACTGGCCTAGCAAGCCGGCAGGGGATCTTCATACTGCTCGTAGAAAAACTCAGAAGTATAAACGGACTGATCGAGCCGGCAATGCTAATTTACTACGAGATAGATCAGCGACTCAAAAATAAGCAAAATAAACGTCTGTGGTTTTAATAGTAAAGAAGAAAAGCTTATAGAAACAATGGAAGAGAGTAAAATTGGACTGATGGGAATAGTGGACACCAGAACAAAGGGGAAAGGATGCAAGGAGCTCCACCGCAGTTACACGTTTGTCTACTCTGGAGTAGAACAGCAAGAAAGGGCAAGACACGGTGTGGGAATAGTCATCGAACCATGACTAGCAAGAGGAATACTAGAAATAAAATATATATCAGAAAGAATCATAACAGTGAGAATAAAAGAACAAACAATTACAACATATGTACAAATATACGCACCATGCAATACAAACAAAAATGAGCAAAAATGCGAAGAATTCTACGAAGACATCCATGACGTGCTAAATTTCACTGACACCACAAGTAGTCTGACCATGGAAGTCATGGCAGTAAGTAAAGCAATAACATGGCTCGAGACACAGACATTCACTAGGGCATGTTTCCTTAGCGACTCAGTGAACATGATCAAGAGGATAGAGGAGGGGTCGATCCGAAGAGAATGGTTGCTGCCTCTGGAGCGGTCGCGGCTGGCAAAGATTAGTTTCATCTTCGTGCCAGGGCATGCGGGAGTACAAGGAAATGAGCGGGCTGACAAGCTCGCAGGTGAGGCTACTGTGGAGGGCGGACGCGCCATGGACCAGGCTGACATTCTGAATGCTCTACGAGAAGTAAGACTTTTGCGAGAACCAAGTGATGACTGTGAATCTACAACAATGGCCAGACTGCGAGAGCAGCAAATTAAAAGAGGGGTGGCTAAACAAGAACACTGCGCAGGAAGCAAAAGAAGATTGATAAACCAACACAGAACTGGCGTCGTTAGCCGCTACACGTTGCGGGATTTGCTGAGGAGGGGATCCGAGCACTTATGGTCCGAATGGTTCGATGTGCAATGAGGATGATCTGTCGACTAACTAACTAACTAACTAACTAACTAGCTAAATTAAATATATAAGCAGGACTACATCACAGTTATGGGAGACTTCAATGCAAGACTAAGACATAACAGAGTGGGCATAGAAAAACGTCTGGGGGAATTTGGAAATCAGCAAAATGAAAGGAATGATAACGGAAGTAGACTGATAGAGCTGTGCAGCCAATAAGACCTCTACATAACAAACACATTTTATAAACATAAAGACTCACAAGTAGGCCTATACACCTGGTATAAATGGAACGATCTAGATACTAAGAGCCAAATTGATTTTATATTAACAAGAAATAACAAAAAGAGAAATATATTAGATGCAAGGGCAGTGCCCAATTTAAGTATAAACACAGATCATAAAGCAGTCGTTGCCACAATAAGAACCATCAGAAGAAGAAAGCAAAGAGCAGGAAAATACATGCCATGCGAATCAGTAAACTTAAAAACCTTAAAGACGAGGCAGTAAGGGAAAATTATGAGAAAGAACTAACTGAAATCTTTGTAAAATTACCCATAGAAAGAAAGACAGTGGAAGAAGAATGGGAGATGTTCAAATCAAGCATTTTAAATACTGCAAAAATGACACGTGGAACCACGAAAAAACGCAAAACACGGATAAAGAAAATAACAAGTTGGTGGAACGCAGAGGTAAAGAAAGCGGTAAAAGACAAAAAGGAAAAATATAAAAAGTGGTTGAAGAGCAAACAGGAATGTGATTACATAGAATATAGAATAGCGAGAAGACATGTGAATAGAATAGTAAAGAGGAAAAACAAAAAGACTGGGAAGAGTATGGAGAAACCCTAAATAAAAACTACAAGGAGGCAACTAGAAACTTCTAAAAAGATAAGTGCAATGCGAACCAGAGGAGAACCCTTTGACCCAACTGAAATAATTAACAGCGGAAATGGAGAACCAATAAGTGAACAAAAACAAATCCTAATTAAGATGGAAAGCAGTATTTCGAACAACTTCTCAACATCCCATCAGATGTCACAGGAATTCAAGAAACCTACACAGATGCCACCGAAGAACTAGAACCAGACATACTAAAAGAAGAAATTATAGAAGCCATAAGATTAGCCCCAAAGAACAAATCACCGGGACAAGATGAAATACCAAATGAACTAATTAAAGCAGCAAGAGAAGTAGGAACAGCATGGCTACATAGACTATTCAACCATGTTTGGGTAGAACAACAGACACCACGAGACTGGGGAAATACCATAATTATTCCTATTTGGAAAAAACAAAGGCAGCAAAAGAGATTGCACACAATACAGAGGCATTTCACTGTTGAGTCATACTGGGAAAATATTTTGTAAAATTCTTGAGAAAAGATTACAAACTACTATAGAACCCCAGCTAAGTGAAACACAACTTGGATTTAGGAAAAACAAAGGATGCACAGATGCCATTTTTGCTCTTAGACAACTTATAGAAAAATCAATCGAATTCAATGAAACACTCTACTTAGCCTTTGTCGACCAAGAAAAGGCATTTGATAGAGTAGATAGAAACAAGCTGTGGGAAATCCTTAAACAATATGGAGTGAGTACACATCTAACAAACCTATGTAGAAGCTTATACAACAACAGTGAATGCATAGTGAGAGCAACTGGAGGACACTCAGAACCCTTCACCATAAGATCTGGAGTACGACAAGGTTGTGTCCTGTCCCCTCTCTTGTTCATAACATATATAGACAACATATGTAAAGAAACCAGCCAAACAGAGACCGCAAGAATACCGCATGACGAGAACACAGAAGAAGAACCATCTGCAAATCTAACCATTAGAGAACTCCTGTTTGCGGACGACCAAGCACTAATAGCAAAATCAGAAGCTGAATTACAAGACCACATGAATAGTCTAAACGAAATGTGTAGGGAACATAACATGAAAATTAGCACAAGCAAAACAGAGGTAATGACTATAACTAAAGAAGAAAAACAACAACAATTCACCTAAACGAACATCCCTTGAAACAAGTAAAGAGTTTCAAGTACCTAGGAAGTATAATATCATCAAATGGCAGATCAGAAGACGAGATCGAAAATAGATGCAATAAGGCAAACCAACTCATTGGACAAATGGCACCAATACTAAAGAACAAACATGTATCAATAACTACTAAGAAAGCACTTTACAACACAATCTTCCTACCAACTCAATGCTACCAATGCCAAACTTGGACAATGGCAGAAAAAGAGAAAAGAAAAATCACAACAACAGAAATGAGATTCCTGAGAAGAACACTCAACGTATCAAGAAGAGATAAGATCAGAAATGAAGAAATCAGGACTAAAGTGGGGTTATAGCAGCACTAGATTTTATTAGAAAGCAGCAAGTCAAATGGTTTGGCCATGCAAGTAGGTTACCATCCAACAGCACACCACAACAAGCTATGATGTACAGACCAGATGAAAGCAGAGGAAGAGGCCGACCACGTAAACGTTGGACGGAGGGAATAGCAGAATCCATGGGAATATCGATACATGAAGCCCATAATCGGGCACTCTCACGATGTTTATACTTCACCTCGACACTGCAAGGTACAAGAGGAACATGATGAGATGAGATGAGATGGTTGCATGAACTCAACAAAGGGTGAATACAAAACTTGGAACGACAATATTTTCATAAACCCCACAATCATTAAAAATACGCCCTGTATTTTCCCTCAAACTAGCGCCTGTATTAAAACACTTTCTCACATACTTCTCTTCCTCGATCGTCTTCTTCTCCAACGTTTGGAAAAGGACGTTAGTTACAATGCATCCGTGAAGAGCAACACTGCGTCATTTGCGTCTCTTTGGCAATACATCCGGCCTTAAATATAAAGAAAAAATTCCAACAGCTTGAGTCAACCATGCACGCACACAGGCAGGCAGACATAAATTTAATGCATACAAATGACTGGGGGGGGGGGGTGAAGAGACAAACGACTGTGGGGCTGATGGAAAAAGTATTTTGCTGACTATGGCACGACCAGTAGAATAATTAACCCAGCAATTTGATCTGTGGCTCTACCATCTGAGTGTAGCCTACTCATATTCTCATAAACCAAACAATAGCAAAAAATAAACGTTGCTCTCTCATACTGGACCAACTAGCCATTCTGTCAAGTAGGAACGCAGCAAATTAACCATGGGCAGTGAAGACACCCCACGACGCAATGGACACCTTGAATATAGAAATGTCATCCGAATTCCCACCGTCACTGGCGACAGAGAGATAAACCATACGAGGGTCACTGCCGCAACAGGAATAAGGGCTAGGCGATGAAGGACCCAGCCCATGATCACAATGGTAATAACTGAGGTAACGAGATGGTCTACGCTGAGCGCGTACAGAAATCGACTCTCTAACTATGAACGGGACAGGAAGAAGACAATATGACGAAAGAAGGAACCGGATCACACTGCACCAGGTGTATGACGTTCACAATTCCTACAGGAGACTGGCCGTTGGGTAGGCACATCTTCACAATCATTAAGCGCCTTGGCGACTGATGTGGGCGATAATGCTTCTCCACGACTTACATTTGCAATCCCCAACAGCATTGTCAGTTCATGATCTGCCATCCTTCAGTGCCTTGACACACGGCTGTCGAGAATCTTCTCTCGTGTCTTATAAAGTTTGTTCGTTCATTCGTTCGTTCTCTTTTCACAAATCTGTCCAGTTGTCACAGTATGTTATAACTTCTGTCTTCTTATAATGTGTTTACAAATATGATTACTGTCTCCTTCTGATGTTTACGATGAGTTGTCTTTGTGTCTTAGCCTCTTTCAAAACGTTTAGATTACTCATTTTTGCTGTCCAATGAAATTTAAGTATTCTTATGTAAAACCACATCTCTGAATGATTTCTTTGGCTGTTTATTGCTTTTCATTTGATTCATAGCTATGCTTTAAAACCGGCTCTATGTAGCATGCAGGGATTCTTTATCTATCCCCTAAAGGCAATGATTCATGGCATAAGATGTTCTTCATTTTATTTATACAAAGCAGGTGTTTTTTTTTTCCTTTTCTGGTTTTTATCTCTCTGATACATCTTCCATCTAATGTTACCCCCGTGCCCATATAATTGAAGTTCAGCACTTACCCCAAATTAACACCATTTACTGTAGTTGCACAATTAGACATGGTCGGTTTCTTTGATGTTACCATTACTTCTGTTTTCCTGCTATTCAGACTAAGGCCTATAGTTTTTTCACTTTCTCTATATATCAGTTGTTGTTTTTTTTTAAAGTTCATTCTGGCGTGTTGCTGTCAAGACGGTATCATAGTAACTAATAGTGTCAGTAGTCTGGTTACCAGACTCGTACCGCAGTAAAACATCATTGGCACCTTGCCGTCTTGACAGACGATAGTTTGTGCTCTAAAAAGGCATAATAACTTTTAACTATGGCGGTAGCGAGTGTGACTGATAAGGCCAATTTGCGCTGTAAATGTCCGTTCACAGTGGGTGCATGTGAACACGTGGTCATTTCCACCATCATGCACCATCTTACGTCTCAAACGCTTGGTGTGTGACTTTTCTGCAATAATTTTCTCCTTTGACTTTATTCCATTTCTGATATTTGCCCTCCACGCAACACGTTCAGCGGCGACTTGCTCCCAATGTGCATTATCAATGCCTGTATCAATCATGTCCCGCTTACACACATCTTTGTATCGTAGTAGAGGCCGACCCTGAGATCTCTTACCCATCTGTAATTCACCAAAAAAGATATCCTTTGGTATTCTACCATCATCCATCCTCCTAAGATGTCCTATCCATCTAAGTCTACGAAGACTGAGCATGGAATAAACTGTCACACAACCTGATCTTTCCAATACTTCAGTATTTGTGATTTTGTCTTGCCACTTAATACCAAGAATTCTTCGCAGACACCGCATATGAAAGCTGTTTAAATTGTTCTCTTGGTGTGAGTAAGTTGTCCAGGTTTCACTGCCATAAAGAAGAGTACTAAGGACACAGGCTTGATAGACAAGGACTTTTGTTTTGGCAGTAAGCTTCCTGTTCTCCCAGACTCTTTTTCTTAACCTGTTCATTGTTGTTGCTGCCTTACCAATCCGGATGTTGATTTCCTGATCTAGGGATAATTTGCTATTTACCACTGATCCTAGATATGTAAAATGGTCTACTATCTCTAGTTCGGCGTCGTCAATAAAGATTGATGGTACCCCATGTGCACCTTGTGACATAATCTGTGTCTTCTTTTTGCTAATTGTTAAACCAAATTCAGAACAAGCATTGGAGAATGCAGATAGTAGACATTGCAATTCTTCCTCAGAGTGGGTCGTAACTGCAGCATCATCTGCAAAAAGCAACTCTCTGATCAGTACCCTCCTAATTTTGGTCTTAGCCTTCAATCTCTGAGCATTGTAGAGGCCGCCATCTGAGCGTGAGTGAATGTATATACCACCATCCTGATCACGAAATGCATATTTCAGTAGAAGTGAAAAGTATATTCCAAAGAGGGTGGGAGCTAGTACACAACCTTGCTTAACTCCACTCTTGATTTCAAATTCTTCAGAAGTTGCACCATCAAACTTGATTATACCCTTCATGCCTGTGTGGAAAGATTCCACAATGGACAGAAGAGTTGGTGGTCAGCCAATCTTCTTTAGTGCCTTGAACAGACCCTCACGACCGCAGTAAAACAAGTACCAAGACAATTAACTATAACATGTGAAAATAAGTCGGTAAAAAGACGAATAACAAAGTTTTCAAATATAACAAAGCATTAGTCAAGCAAGTTGGACGAGGTCTAATTTTAAAAAAAAAATGTAAACGGAGAGTCAGATATGATGGACTGGACAGAAAAGGGGATGTACTCATGGCACTGACCAACTGTTTCCTGTGTTGTTCCCATGCCGCAAGGGCGCAGCCATTGTTTATGGAACCGTTCGGTTTAGAGAGGTCATGATTTTCGATTTAACTAGCAGATTCAGTCTGTTACATACTTTCAAAATCAAACATTGTTTAATTGAAAATAAAAGTGTATTTTAAAATCTCCCTGTAATGCACCAATAAATATATTTTAAAGTAAATATATTGCATTAATTTAGTAAACCAGTCAACAATTCCCTTCGATTTTCACTAGTATGTGGCTTGAGGCTTAAGAAAAGGCTGATGAAACTCACACTCAATCGCATTTACCGAACAGTTAATACTGCACTTAAAAACTACAGCAGCTTTGTTTCATCATTAGAAGTAAATAATTGCTGCCACTCATCATTATCGTACTGTTGCACTCGCAAATATTCGTGGGGAGAAAATAAAAACAAGATTTTGAAAGCCGCGAAAGCAAGACACTTTGCAATGACAGATCCAGCCATTGAAGCCCAGCTTGCTCCATTGAGGCAATCGGTGAAAGAACAGGTACATCACTATCTTATAGTATATGTCATATTTGTACAGCTTGTCGCCGTTAGCACGGGCCTAGCTTAACTGTATTGATCATATGTTGAAGAGTGCTAGACACCACGCAGAATGAGCAATACAGAAAAAAAAAAACGGCTCACTATTGATGCTGCTTTACTCAACTTTACTGTAATTACTAATAGTGTATTCATTTATATTTTCTATCAACTTCTTCTAGAGAGGCTCATCATCATCATCAAGTGCCGTACCGGCTGGCGTAGGCGTTCATGGCTCTCCACAGATCTCGGTCTAACTTTGGTTTTCTGGATCAACTCTGCTGCTGATATTCCTCCATGCCACCGTCACAATCCATCCATCCAGCATCATTTCTCTTGGTCTGCCTCTGCCTTTCTTCCCCTCGATCTTTCCAGTTGTTACAATGTTCTCCAATGCCTCTCTTCTCATCATGTGACCGAAGAAAGATGTTTGTCTCTGTCTTATTGTTGTAATGTTCTAGTTTCATTAGCCTGTTTCAGGCAGTCGTCGTTAGTTACTCTGGCAGTCCAAGGAATTCGCAACATTTGTCTCAGGAACCACATCTCTGTTGCTTCTAGTTTCTTCTTATTTTGTTCATTTACATTCCAAGATTCACTGCCATACAGCAAAACTGGTTCTACATAGCATTTCATCACTCTCTTACATTCAGTGATAGTGACTTATTGCATAAGATACTGCGAGGCTATAGAGAGGCTGCGAATGAAAAAACAGTTAATGAAAGTAGTAAAAACTAGGCAAGTGATGAAATATGTTGACAACATAAAATGACTAAGCACCAGCATTTTTTGGCTATTTGTGATTTCTTGGCAAGTTTATGTTCAGTAGTTTGCCATTGATTTCTGAACAACAGACACTCATACCATTTTATGAAAACCAATGCAAGGTGGTCTATTTTCAAATCGCGACTGCAGCTGTATTTTTGAATGCTGTATGCAAGATTATATTATATATAGTAATATAATCAAAGATATGGAAACTAATCATCAGAAAAACGAATCCAGAAAGTTTTTCAAAGAACTGAAGTCAATGAAACGAGGGCACCAACACAACACATATGGTTTAAAAGACAAAAATGGGAATATGATAAATACCAATGAGGAAAAGTGCAACACATGGAAAGAATATTTTGTTGAATTACTAAATTGTGAAGCTCCAAGTAACACCTTCCCACAGGAAGAGGTTCTAACGTGTGAACCACAAATTGAAGAACCTGCATTTGAAGAAATCCTAAATGTAATCACACAACTTAAAAACAATAAGGCAACTGGGACTGATGGAATTGCTGCTGAATTTATAAAGGCAGGTGGCCATGCATTACATCTAAAGCTATACGAACTAATAATAAAAATCTTGAGAACAGAAGAATTACCCCATGACTGGAAAGAGTCATTATTGATATCTATCTTTAAGAAAGGAGACAAGTTACAATGTGAAAATTATAAAGGAATATCACTACTGTCCACAAGCTATAAGATACTATCCGCAGTATTACTAAATAGACTAAAACCATGTTCAGAAGACATATTAGGTGACTACCAGGCGGGTTTTTAGACAAAACAGATCAACAATAGATCAGATTTATTTTACGACAAATAGCCAAGAAAAATTGGGAATATAAAAGAGATCTCCATAACATTTTTGTGGATTTTAAAAAGGCTTATGATAGTGTCCATAGGAATAGTCTATGGAATGCTATGCAGGAATTTGGAATACCAAGGAAGTTAATCAACATGACCAGACTATGCATGGAAGATACTTATAATATAGTAACATATAAAGGCAGGAAATCAGACCCTTTCCAAATAACATCTGGCTTGAAACAGGGTGATGCACTATAGCCGCTACTCTTCAATCTGGCTCTAGAGAAAGTTGTAAGGAAGGTAAAGGAGGAATGTGATATTGGAGGAACATCCAAGCTGCTTGGTTGTGCAGATGATATAGATATTATAGGGGAAAATGAACACAAGACATTTGAAATATTGACTCACTTAAAGGAAAAAGCCCAACAGATGGGGCTGGTTATCAACCAAGATAAGACAGAATATATGGTAATTTCAAGAGGAGGAACGGCTAAAAACTCTGGCCACATACAACTAGATAACATGACCATTAAAAGAACGGAAACATACAAATACCTGGGTACAATCTTCAACTGCTCCAGCATCATAAGGGAAGAAATACAAACTAGAATCAACTCTGGAAATAAGATATACTATGCACTACAACATTTACTAAAATCAAATGCGCTATCTCGTAACACCAAAATCACAATATACAAAACACTGATCAGACCAGTTGTGCTGTATGGCTCTGAAACCTGGAGTACAATGAAAGGAGATGAAGCCTTGTTACAAACCTTTGAGAACAAAGTTTTAAGACGCATCTTTGGACCCATTAGGGATACACAAAGTGGAGAGTGGAAAAGAAGAAGTAACAAAGACATTTATGATCTAAGTCCCCGCTAATCACTGGTATCATGAAGGCTAATAGACTACAATGGCTGGGGCATATAGAAAGAATGGAAGATAATAGAGAAACAAAACTCACTTACACTCAGGAAATAAATGACCGTAGACCCCGAGGTAGACCAAGAAGACGGTGGAGAGATAATATATATACATACCTACAAGCACTTGGAATCAACGACTGGCAAGAGAAGGTCAACCAGAGAGATGAATGGAGATGGATTGTATCTGCAGCAAAGAACCTCAATGGCTCAGAATGCTGAAGAAGAAGTTTGCAGGATTATGAATTGCGTCCATAACCCCTTTGCCACAGAGCCAGTAAAAACAGTACTGGATTGAAATGTCGAAGGCTGAGAAGCAAAAAGTAGACTAGATAGCAATACAATTGGGAAGATATCATCAGAAGACAAATGACTGGTCTGTTAGAGTATACAGATGTAGCCAGAGGGTTCAGAGATGAGAGTAGAAGTTATGGGACACCTATGTTGACCTGGAGATTACGATGGACTTAACCTGGCAATAGGAATGCAGATATAGCATGACCAATGACCTGATGCCAAAAAATAAGAACATACAAAATAATGAAATACAATGAGTGGCAGTCTTATTGACTCATACTATTTGTCCACTTACGATGTCTGTTTTATCCTTGGCTCCTATTTCGAGGACAGTAACTAATGCTGAAGTGCACTTATGCACTGATGAAACGGCCATGTGCTTACTTGTTAACCAGTGCTGAATGCAATGTCTTGGTCATTCTTAACACATACTAGTTGGAAACATTGCAAAGAAGATTCACTATGGGCAGCTGACTGACAGTAACAGAAAACTTGGATGTCCACAGCTATAATTCAAAGATATGTGCAAGTGAGACATGAAATGTTTGGAATAGACACCATAGCTTGGGATGAAACGGTTTCTGACCATAACATGTGTAGATGTGCTGTAAGGAATCATCTTGAGTTTGATGAAATGAGACTGCTTCAATAGGTAGAGGGGAAAAGAACTAGTTGAAAGGAACACAAGACTATACAGCTGGAGGATTCCTGCTCGTAGGGTACATAAACTCATAGTCAGATTATGGCTAAAGAAGGCTGTTATACTAGACTATTATTATTTATATTACACACATACACACTCTCTGTTTGATGAACCAAGGTGACTAAGGTAACTTTAAGGAAATCAAAACCCAGACTTTTCCACCGGGTAGTCGTCTGTGACTCATTATCATTCAGTGCTGTCTCTCTAGTCCAACAGTGTCTATCATGAGTCTTCATTGAAGATACTGCTACACTGTAACCTGATCATATCTTGTTGTTGTCTGTCCATGTAGATCTTTGATACCCTCTATAGATCTTTGATACCCTCTGTAGATCTTTGATATCCTCTATAGCGTTTTTTGTTGTTGCCCTGAACCTTTCTCTCAATTATGGTTTTTGGAAGGCCAACCAGAGAGACGAATGGAGATGGATTGTATCTGCAGCAAAGAACCTCAATGGCTCGGAACGCTGAAGAAGAAGAATAACCAAAGTACCATGTCTTTTTTTATTTCCTTCAGTAGTACCATTTTTATTGACATGTTCTAGAAACCCTTTTTTTGTCTTCATTGTTCATGCAATAAATTCACCATCGTCTTGTGGAGACCCACATTTCAGAAGTGAACCCTCACTAAAACAGAGCATAATATGGACCCTTCTGTCCATTTTATGCTCTGTTTTAGTGAGGGTTCTTGTTTCCATATTCAACAGCAATATTGAATACACATAGCATTTGGCGTTTCATATTCCGTGATATATTGCATGGGCAGTTAACAGGGGGAGGAATGATGTGGAAGCCACAGAGATGTGGTTTTATTGAGAACACCATGGACAGTTAGAAAGAGTAATGAAGATATTTTGAAAGCAGTTAACTCACAAAGAGAACTGGGTACTCACATCAGAAGGCAGTCCACATTCTTTGGGCATGTTATGAGCAGGAGAAAGGTGGAGTATGTAAAAACAGTACTGGATGTAGGTAAAGTTGGAGGGGAAAGAGGTATGAGGAGACTAGAAGAGATGCTGCTGGACAGTTTGATATCACGGCAGGAGGAACATCAGTATGAAAAATGATTGGCAATACACCAGACAGAAGGATGGACAGACATGATCACCAATGACACACAGCATGATGATAAAGAGGAATAAGAAGTATTTACTTAGAGAGAACTAGTTTGTGTTGTTGAATGTGCACTTTGCTAGTTTGATTCTTTTTGTAATTTCTGTGTTGGTGTTCACTGCTTGATCACAAGCAACAATATGTTTCTAATATGGTTTTGTTGTTTGATCTTACTAGGGAGATATAGTGAAGCAGCTGAAAGCTGATGGAGCTGTTGACATTGACATTCAGAGGGCTGTTGCTGAACTCAAGCACAGGAAGAAAGCCTTGGAAGATAAGGTAATACAATGTTGGTTGGGTTACAGGCAGCAGTTTTCAACCTGTGCACTATGTTGCATGTGTGTATCTGTTCGAATGTGCACCGGGTTGCATGTGCTCATGTTTGGTGGTGCGTCAGGTTGCATGTGTGCATCAGGTTGGATGTGTGCATCAGTTTGGTGATGCACCAGGTTGCATGTGTGCATCAGTTTGATGTGTGCATCAGTTTAATGGTGCACCAGGTTACATGTGTGCATCAGTTTGGTGGTGCACGTGGTTGCATGTTTGCACCAGGTTTTGTATGAGTAATTTTGTTCATAGATTGTCCGTTTGCTGTAATTTTTTTTCGGTATTGTAATTTTTGAAAAGTTTTCCAAGTGTCTCGCTGAAAAAAAAAAATTGAGCCTCAACGCAGAAACACTGGTAGAGTTTTCACTGTATATCATATCAGGGATTGAAAAGGGTCATCATACAGCAGCACAAAACAATATTGAAGAAATTGGTGGCATTGGAGATGTGGATTTTGAGAAAAATGTAGAGAAAATCATGGACAGAGTTAAAAATTTTGAGGTACTGAGAGCTGTAGTTGTTACATGATTGCTTTATTAAAACCATAAGAAACATACAAATGAAATGTATGGCATATTAACAGAAGAAATGGGATATAGAAATGAACCTTTTATAGAAAAATACTAGGCAAGAGACGCAGAGGAAGACAGAAAGCTTAAAAAGCTGGGCAGCAAATAATAATAAACACAACATCATGTCAGTTGTAATTGTGCTCTACTTAAGCTGACACTTCTACTGTCCATTTTGGTTGATTTACCCATATAATGCATTACGATATTTCAAATTTTAAATAGACACATTAAAGTTTCAGCTTTTCATTTGTTAACTATAATTTCAGGAAATATCATTGGCTCCTAAGGATAATTTTGATCGACTAAGGATGGAGGATCTGCTGAAGCAAAGATTTTTCTTTGATCAATCATTTGCCATCTATGGTGGTATGTTTACTGCTTTTTCATGTCACTGTACTTTGTTTCAAACATTCTGGTTCTTTAATTAGCAGAAGGAAATATATTTTGTGCTTACCTATGTGGGTGTATACTCCTTCTATGTAATTACTTTATGACTTAAGTTTGCTTTATAATGTTGGATTATGTACTATTTTAGCTAAATGTGGTAACTTTAAAGTGATGTACTGACAGTCATGCTTTAAGAAATGGGGTACACAAATGGGTTTAGGGGGAGACCAGCAGTGCACATAAAAAAGGTAATCAAAACTATTAAGAAATGATAGAATGAGCTGAATGGAGAGCAAGAGTTACACAAGAACCAGCGATTTTGTACAGGCTAGAACCAATAGGGAAATATGAGAGCATGCTACTGAAAGCCAAGATCAGATAACTGCATATAGTGGTCATCTCCAGTCGCCAATATGTATGTGAAACATGGGTGTTAAATGCTGAACTGGAAGGAACATTCAAGTAGTGGAAGTGAGGTGCTTCAAATGCAGCCTCGGAGCAAACATTGAAAGATCAGTCTCAATTGACATTCTGCAAAGTGTCATCACACAAAATAGTCACTTAGTTGGCTGATAGATTATCCTTACTGCATGTCAAACCATTCAGTCCATAAGTGTTTGGATTCCTTCAGCATCTCCCTGAGATCTCCCTTAACGTGGAGCAGCTGATGACACCATTTTTTGATGGTTTATGCCAAACATCTCCTTTAAGGCTCGTGCAGATAATATGACACGCTTCACGAAAAACAAACATGCAGTAACTGTAGAGAAGAACTCCAGCATCCTAGAGCAGATCACCTTTTATTATTGACAGTATCACAACACCCTGTCACCCACTGTCTAGTCCACCTCGCAGTGTGTCGGGGGGTAGACGGACTTTATACATGTATTTCTGTATAATTATTCTTAGTCTTTGGTGTACTTCTATCGTCTTGAGAGCAGCTACTTCTTCACATACACCACATCTTAATGTTTATCTAAAGGTCAACTGACATTGCTGGCTGGCCATCTTGGGCAAATGCACAACAGACCTTGACTGCTGAAACGTCGTTAAATTTGTGCGGAATTCATCATAGCAACCTAGTTTGGTGTTCTAACTTGTCGCAGTACAGCTTGACGGTCTTGATGGTGATATTAATATGACTTGCTTGTCGTTATTATTAACCGCCTGAATGCGTTTTTCCAACCTCTCATAAGCACTGTCTCGGCCTAACTGAAGTCTAGTTCTTTCTTACCCATGACGTCACCTCTGTCTCGTCACGTGATGTTTTGAGGTCGTAGCCTCTTGAGTGCTTTCCCTTTGGGGCCGCTGTTCTGTAGCTGAACTGTCATCACTATCCTATGTGTCTCCTACTATACCACGCTTTTGTGGTGATTGTCACTATTTTATTGGTTTTCTAGCCCATTCTTGTTGATTGTCATTTGTACCGTATACCCTTGTTTTGGTACATAGCAGTTTTCTTTTCTACTTTGGCCCCCTGCAAAGTGGTGTTATCAGGCTTAGCCCCTTTTAACTTGATGCTTTTTGCATTCTGCTCAAGATTGCACATTCAGTCATCACTTGATTCATTTGATTGCTGTTCCTTTCTGAGGGCATTCAGTATATTAGCCCGGTCAATTGCTCGTCTGCTTTCCACAGTAGAATGCAAGGCTGTCAGATTTTCATACAAAAAATCAAAGCTTTTGGATGTTATAATGAGATCTGTTAGCAATTGTAAAAACATGGAAACAAATCCTAAAATATAGCAGTTTGTAAACATGCACAAACTCCAAATAGAGTGATGAGATAAATGGGCCTGTTGAACACTATACTCACTAGACCAGTCCCTGGTAAAAGAAAAATAATACACTGGACATATAATATTCAGAAATGGACAGCAAAAGAGACAAACATCTGGAAACAAGTCTTACAGTATGCAGCTGAGGAGGGAAAAGGCTCCTCAGTGATCTTCTATTGGAGGAAGAAATGAGGAATCATAACTACTCTATAATGGATAACAATAGGTTATCGGTGCTGCACTGCATGGGCTTTCACCTTCAGCCCATAGTGATATAAGTGTTTATCAGCTTACATTGTTACATTCTGAAATCAATACGATTACACATTTAGCAATTTTTAATGTGACAATAAGATACTGAAAATTTAAGTATTCATATAGCTGAGGACAGAGTTACCTGTTAGGTAAACAGGCAATAGTGAAATATCAAGCATACGTGATAACAAGACCACATGAATAGTCTAAACGAAATGTGTAGGGAACATAACATGAAAATTAGCACAAGTAAAACAGAGGTATTGACTATAACTAAAGAAGAAAAAGCAACAACGATTCACCTAAACCAACATCCCTTGAAACAAGTAAAGAGTTCAAGTACCTAGGAAGTATAATATCATCAAATGGCAAATCAGAAGACGAGATTGAAAATAGATGCAATAAGGCAAACCAACTCATTGGACAAATGGCACCAACACTAAAGAACAAACATGTATCAATAACTACTAAGAAAGCACTTTACATCACAATCTTCCTACCAACTCTATGCTACCAATGCCAAACCTGGACAATGACTGAAAAAGAGAAAAGAAAAATCACAACAACAGAAATGAGATTCCTAAGAAGAATACTCGGTGTGTCAAAAAGAGATAAGATCAGAAATGAAGACACCAGGACTAAAGTGGGGGTTATAGCTGCACTAGATTTTATTAGAAGGCAGTAAGTCAAATGGTTTGGCCATGCAAGTAGATTACCAACTAACAGTATACTACAACAAGCAATGATGTACAGACCAGAGGAAAGCAGAGGAAGAGGCCGACTACGTAAACGATGGATGCAGGAAATAACAGTCCATGGGAATATCGATACATGAAGCCCATAAGTGGGCACTCTCCCGCTGTTTATACTTCACCTCAACACCGCAAGGTAGAAGAGGAACATGCTGACATGAGATTATGAGATGAGACTTTTCTTGAAGCTTATGTACATCAATCACATCTTTTGGTGAAAACAAAACTAGCACTGAGAAAAATGTTAGTCATCTTTAGTCATTGTATTCAGATCAGTATTTCCCCGGGAAGGTTAACACGGTCAACAAACAACCCGCAGAAGTCAGATGTGTCGGCCTAAAGGCGCTATTAAACAGGCACAACGCAATTTCATCTGAAAAAACACTCCAGATGAACGCAGCAAAAGAAGATCAGTATTTGCAATCTCATCAGATTGTTGATAACATGATAAAAGAGTTAATGAAACATGATTTAGATTTAAAAATATACTTAATTCTTCTTCTTTGACTGCCTGGTCTGGAGCAGACATCAGCGACCTTGATTCTTCAGTCCAATGGCATTTGATATTTTGATGAAGTTGTTTCTTACATTTCCCCTAGCTGCTTAAGCTTTCTACATAATCTTTCTCTGCTTTCCTGTTTCTCTTGCTTAGTATTTCCTCACATAAACCTGATTTATCTATATTACCCCTTAAGTTGTTTGCTGCAGGTGTTACAAAATCACTCATCATAATTATAAGGAAAAGACATTTAATTAGTGACTGTTTAAAATGGTTTAAGAATAAACAAACAAATGAATAATTTTATTTTGTTTTTTTAATTTGCATATCCTTTACAGGACATCGCTGTCAACAGCAGCATCTTTCAGCTGTCTGTTGATTTCTTGGCAAGATTACGCTCAGTAGTTTGCCATTGCTTTCTGAGCGGCCGGCTCAGTTATCCCGCAAGTCACCAGCGGGGGACGAACCGCTCCCAGTTCTCGCCCGCTACGAGACTGCGTGATAAACAGGATTATGGAGAAAGTGTTGTAACCCCTTGGCCAGAGAGACCGGCTAAATGAATAATTAACCGGGAAGGTTAACCCGGTCAACAAATGCCCGCAGAAGTCGGATGTGTTGGCCTAACGGCGCAAGATGCTGTAAACAGGCACAACGCAGTCACATCCGGAAAAAAAAATCCGGATGAACGCAGAAGAAGAAGAAATGAATAATACTTTGGCTAAAATACTTGAAACACATAGTCACAGGTAATGTTTGAATGTGGAACTTTTGTTATCCCCACAGTAATCTCAAAATTAAAATGAAGTCTTTCTGTTTGTACAAAACTGGCTGAAACTGCCTAATTGTTAAAGCCTCACTATATTTGAACAATCTATATTTGGGCAATCGTGAGCAATCAGGCTATTCCAGCCAGTTTTGTGCAAACAGAAAGATTTTATTTTAAAGTTAAGATTACCATGTGGAATACAAATGCTCCAGATGTGAACAATACCTGTGACTATGTGTTTTTAGTATTTCAGCCAAAGTATGATTCATTCACTTGCATATGATATATAACTGTAGGATGTGCCTGACGAGATGCAGCAAAATATGACAGGCAATAAATTGTGCAACATATTGTTTGTGGCTTCTGTGTATAACTTCACTAAGAGAATACAATGTTTTAAACAAACCAAATGTGTCTGCAGGTGTAAATGGCCTGTATGACTTTGGCCCAATGGGATGTGCAATGAAAGCAAACCTTCTGCAGACTTGGAGAAAACATTTCATTTTGGAAGAACAGATGCTAGAAGTTGATACAGCCATGTTGACCCCGGAACAAGTGCTCAAGTAAGTCCACATACATATCACTTTATAGTTACATATTTGTCTTTGCTGTAGTCCATTTTTGTTATATAAAATATAATCTCTGTAAGTCTTTGTGTAAGTTATGTTTCAGCATGATTATATTTGTATCTGTGTCTCTCAAGTGCATTGGAAAGCCCAGAAATTGGATGTGGTTCGCTTTATTGTGATATTCGCTTCATTGCAGTGTTTAGGATAGATATCTCTGAGATATACATTGTGTGTGCAGTGTTTGAAAATATTTCCGGTCCAAGTTTTGTTTATCTGAAAGCTGCAAAGGTGTGGTTTTATAGAATAATGCTTAACTCATGAACAGATTAAAAAACAATGAAGAAATCTTGAAAAAAGGTTAACCCACTGGTTACTAACACCAGGAGAAGACAGTCTACATTCATTGGGCACGTCATGACAAGGAAAAGGTTAGGGTACGTCATGACAAGAAAGTTATAGAATAAGGGAGGCCCCTCTGCTGTGTGTCCACCGTGACGAGGTAGAGGGGCTTGTGCGTCCCAATGACCCCAAGAGCTATGCCGACGGTAGCACAGCTACTGGTAGGGCCACCCATGTCGGACAGGTCAAGGGAGAGGGACCAGACGAAGAGACACACAAACCTGCTGCCTTGTAGGTAGACTGGGGACAGTCAAAGGCTAGGGAAAGCACCCCAAATACATGCTTGTCGAAATCGGATGTACTGAGCCACAGGCTTGACAAAGCAGTGCAACGTGAAACCTGCTGCCTTGTAGGTAGACTGGGGACAGTCAAAGGCTAGGGAAAGCATCCCGAATAAATGCTTGTCGAAATCGGATGTACTGAGCCACAGGCTTGACAAAGCAGTGCAACGTAACTTAATTCATGATGTCACAAATCAAAATTAATCGATATGGTGCTAATCCCGTGAAGTCCCATCAGGCGGTGATAGTGCCGGGCCCCCTGCCTCGAGGGGGTCCACCCATGACTACTGGTGGTCACCTTCCCCTGTGCTGTGGAGTCAAGGCACAGAGGAGTAGGTTAAGAGCTATTGACCAAATACCCCGGACACTCAACATACTACAGTGGAATGCCGAAGGAGTTTACAAGAAGAAAGACTCCCTAACACAGCGTCTTCATAAAGATAGAATAGATGTGGCATGCATTCAAGAGACACACCTCAACGCCAATCACAAATTCTCAGTCAGAGGATATCAGGCCACACGTTTCGACCGCGAAGGACACAAAGGAGGAGTTCTAATACTTACACGAAATACAATACCTTGCAGCGAAGTATCTGTGATCTCTAACAACCAAACGGAAATTATAGGTGTTGATATAATGATAAAGGACGTGAAAATAAGAATCTACAATCTGTATAGCCCAGCAGATAAGGATCTTACACTCTCAAACATGAAAATAACTGACACAAACTGCATTATTGTCGGAGACTTTAATAGCAGTTCAGAAAGATGGGGATACCCAGATACTGACAAAAGAGGAGATGAATTGGAGGACTGGGAAATAGACTCAAATCTCCATCTACTCAACAAAGCGGATGACACACCGAGCTTCTACTCCAGAAGATGGCTTACCACTTCTACTCCAGACTTAGCTTTCTGCACAGGAGACATCCTCCACAAAATCGATCGCCATGTGCTGGACCAATTAGCAGGTAGTGACCACAGACCAATCAAGCTTGAAATGAATATGGAGTATGTTCCACAGGAGCAAAAGCCCTTGCCCCGCTGGAATTACAAACGAGCAGATTGGGACAGATTTGCCATACTAACAGACAAATATTGTGAAAACATAAATACACGATATGGCAACATAAAGCAAATGGTGGAAAGTCTAAACAGAGCGATAATACAGGCAGCCACTGAGTCCATTCCAAGAGGAGCGAGGAAAAATTACAAACCATACTGGACTGAAGAACTACAAAGTTTGGAGGACAAAGTTGAAGATGCCAGGAAGACAGCAGAGAGAGAACAAACAATTGAAGCAAACATCTCTCTCAAAGCCATCTCAGCAAAATATAAAAGAACAGTAAATCAAACAACAAGAGATTGTTGGAGGGAAAAAACAGAAAACCTGAATTTTGACAGGGATGGAAACAAACTATGGAAACTAGTGAAAGCCATGAACAATGAAGGACCTAGAAACAAACAAATAACAATTAAACAAGGAAATGCCTTGCTTACAGGCAAAAAGGCTGCAAATGCACTAATGGAACACTATGCAAATGCAAACCACATTGATATTACAACCGAACAGAAGAAAGCAATCAAAGACAAACAGATACATCATAGAAATACAGAGACAGCAGCAGAATATATGATGGCAAATCTAACAATGGAAGAAATGGAACAGGCAATGAATACCCTAAAAAAGAAGAAATCACCAGGAAAGGACGGAATCACAAATGAAATGCTAATAGGACTAGGCACCAAGGCAAAGAAGAAACTACTAGCAGTCCTAAATAACAGCTGGAAGAGAGGAATAGTCCCACAGGCATGGAAGGAAGCTATACTAATACCAGTCCCAAAGAAAGGAAAAGACCTGGAAGAACCAAATGGCTATCGACCTATCAGTCTACTTAGCTGTGTAGGAAAATTAATGGAACGCATTATCAATGGCAGGCTAACATGGCATCTGGAAGAAAACAAACTCTTAACACCACACCAAGCAGGATTCAGAAAATACAGATCCACTGAAGATCAAATAACCTATATAGCTCAGGAAATAGAGGATGCCTTCCAAGAAAAAAAGCACACACTAGCAGTCTGGATAGATTTAGAAAAAGCATTTGATAAAGTATGGAAGGAAGGACTGAAAGTAAAACTGCAAAACATGCATGTTTGTGGAAAAATGTATAAATGGATCAGCCACTACCTTGAGTACAGAACTGCCAGGACAAAAGTACAAGGACAAACAAGCAAAATGATGCTGCTGGAGCAAGGTGTCCCCCAAGGAGGAGTTCTTTCACCAACATTATTCCTAGCATATATAAATGACATCACAGAAAATTTTCCAGCCAGAGTACACACATCCTCCTTTGCAGATGACCTAGCCATATGGACATCTGAAGAATATATTAGTACAGCTAACAGCAGAATACAGCAAGCCTTATTAGCGCTAGAGGACTGGTCAAAATCATGGCTAGTGAAGATAAGTGAGGAGAAAACAACATGCACAGTGTTCTCCCTCTCAAATAAAACTCAGCAACCTAAGCTGGTATTGAATGGAAAAATATTGCGCCATGAAGAAAATCCAAACTATCTAGGAGTCACCTTTGATCGTCGCCTGACATGGAAGACACAGGTTGAGAAAAATCGAACAAGAGCAAGGCAGAGAATGGCAATCATGAAAAAGCTTGCTGGTACAACGTGGGGAGCAGATGAGAAAGTTCTCAAGAAGTTATATACTGGACGGGTGAGGCCAGTACTGGAATATGGCATTGCAGCTTGGGCAACAGCAGCTAAGTCAAACTTTAACAAAATAAGTAGAGTCCAAAACCTAAGGAATGCGAATCATAACTGGAAGCCTGAAGACAACGCCTATTAATGAACTAGAAAAGATCACTTGTTTACAACCAATGCAGGATAGAAGAGATAGCAGAGCCCAGCAACAAGCAGAAAAATTTAGAAGATTGACAGACCACCCTATGTACAACAGATTTAATGGTTTTGGAAAGGGAAGACTGAAGCGTAGCAACTTTGTAGAAACTGCAAAACGAAGGATTAGGGCAGATCCTATACTTAACATATCAACAGTCAAGCCCATACACAATGCACACAAGTTCCCAGCTTGGAGACAGCAGCAACTGCCTGAGATGATAGAAAACATTCCTGGTATTGAGAAAAAGAACACTCAGCATGAAACCGAAAGAAGAGAAATAACCCTAAACTACATAAAAGAACATTACCCAAGCAGGAATTGGACCCATGCATATACAGATGGATCAGCCAAAAATTCAATAGAGAATGGAGGAGGAGGAATTCTCCTAAATTTAAAAAATGGAGTGAAAAAAACACATTCAATGGCAACTGGAAAATTTTCAAGTAACTTCAAAGCGGAGGTAGAGGCTTTGAAAACTGCAGCAGAAATGCTCCTGATGGAGGAAAATAAAGAGAAGCAAATAGCTATCTTCACAGATGCAAAGTCAGCTGTCTCAATACTCAAGAGCAATAACAGCACAGAACTAACTGACCTAAGAGCAGCACTCCATGGTCTATGCCAGAAATCCAAAAAAGTTGTAATACAGTGGATCCCATCACATTGCAGTATACCTGGAAACGAAGAGGCTGACAGACTGGCAAAAGAGGGCGGACGACTACCACAGCCTGAATAGACATAACCTATAATGAGGCAAAGAGGTTGATAAAAAGCACTTATAGAACCAAATGGGAATCTGAGCATCCAGGCCATCAGAAGGATGATGCATATTACAAACTCGACCGAAGAGAACAAGTAGCAATCTTCAGACTCCGCACAGGACATAACAGGCTGAAATACCACTTGTTCAATAAACTAAAGATAGGAGATACCGATGAATGTAATTGTAGAACTGGAAAAATGACAGCAAAACATTTGCTGCAGGATTGCCCAACGTATGCAGAACAGAGAAAGATATTTTGGCCCACACCTGCTTCATTTGAGGACAAGCTCTATGGAGATATCAACAAGCTCAAGTTGACCGCAGCTTACTTTAACTACATACAGGTTGACATTTAAAGGTGCATGAAGACCCAGAGGCATGAAATGGAATATTGCTTGGATAGCAAATCCATTATGTGGAAAGTCCAAATCGAAAGCTCGCTGTGTGGGCTTCATAAAAGGTGGAAAAGTGTCCTAGTGGCATGAAATGGAATATTGCTTGGATAGCAAATCCATTACGTGGAAAGTCCGAATCAAAAGCCCATTGTGTGGGCTTCATAAAAGGTGGAAAAGTGTACTAGTGGCATGAAATGGAATATTGCTTGGATAGCAAATCCATTACGTGGAAAGTCCGTATCTAAAGCCCACTGTGTGGACTTCATAAAAGGTGGAAAAGTGTCCTAGTGGCACGAAATGGAATATTGCTTGGCTAGCAAATCCATTACATGGAAAGTCCGAATCGAAAGCTCACTGTGTGGATGTCATCTGCAGACTGCATACTTCTGGTTTCCGGAAGAACAGCCTATGGTGAACGGAAGGCCCAATATACGGAAGTGAGGCTAAGCAGCCATGTGCAGGACGTGACGATTCCTTGGGTGAGCCCAGTACCAGAGCGCTATGTATCGGCTCTGCAAGTATGGAAGCCTCCTTGGATGGCGGGGAATGCCCATGGTCTGCCCCTGCCTTCCCTTGAGGGCTGACCAGGATCTTTGGCTGTTCTATATGGACCAGCTGGGATGGGGGATAACACCACAACAGTGAGAGTCAAACGTCCTAAGAAACCCCCGGGAAGGTTAACCCGGTCAACAAATGCCCGCAGAAGTCGGATGTGTCGGCCTAACGGCGCAAGAACGCAGCTCTGCTGTAAACAGGCACAACGCAATCACATCCGAAAAAAACTCCGGATGAACGAAGAAGAAGAAAGAAGAAGAATAAGGGAGGCTGGGTGAAAATGATAGAGAAGATACTGAACATTTTAATATTATTGCAAGGAAGAACAATGGTTTAAGAAATTGTGAGTGCAAGATACAGAAGGTTGTGGACAGGCGTGATAACCGGTGCCACACAGCTTAAAAAACCATTTTAAGCACCACTTAAACCATTTTAGAAGAAGCTTTAAGAAGAAAGCTGTGGTATACTGAGGTGGGTGACCAGTTACCTTCATTGTCTTTTCTTTGCAGAAAATTAGGCCCTGGTACGTTTGTGCTCCTGCCTTTTCGAAGCACTGTGATGAGAGTGACATTCTGCAAGGGACCTACTATTTTTAATATATTTGTATATCTGCCGATTTCAGGGCCTCGGGTCATGTTGAGAGGTTTCAAGATTACATGGTTAAAGATCTGAAGAATGGAGAATGTTTCCGAGCAGATCACTTAATTGAGGGTAAGAGCAAATAATGCTGTAGTATTGTTTTTTGTTGTTGTTGTTGCGCTCTCTCGCTTTGAGTTCAAGCGTAGTCTGTACACACTACTTCTAGTAGCACTGGACTGAATTTTGCATGTGGATTAGCTTTCCCTGTTACCAGTGTCCCTCGCCATTAGGCGAACCCACTCCAACTTCAGAAGTACTGTAATTTACATCTCCAAGTCAAGGATGAGAAATCATTGTAGTCCAATTGTCCGGTGTTGGAGTTGAACCCCTTACCTCTGCATCAATCAGCACGCTGGATGTTTAAGAACAGCCGTGCTGACCTCCAATATTGGTGTTGATGTATTTGATTCAGTTATACAATACCAAGCACCACATTCTATACCAAGCAACTATTATACACTAAGACACTCGTATAGGTCAGCTTATTCTATACCAAGCCATTCATCCTATAGCAGCTGGTAATATACCAATCAGTTCATGCTGTAATTCTCCTTCTGTAGGTTAGGGTACGCCATGACATGAAAGTTACAGAATAAGGGAGGCAGGGTGAAAATGATAGAGAAGATACTGAACATTTTAATATTATTGCAAGGAAGAACATTGGTATAAGAAATTGTGAGTGCAAGATACAGAAGGCTGTGGACAGGCGCGATAACCAGTGAAGCTCCTTCTGTATCAAGCAACTCATTATGTACCAAGAAACTCAAACTATCCCAAGCAACTCATACTATACCTAACAGTTCATTCTGTACCAAACATTCTACACTAACCACCAATTCTTTACCAAGCCACTCATACTATACCATGCAATTCATTCATGCTATAAATGGTGACTGTGTATGTATATATTCTGTTGAAAATCATTTCAAATGGAGACGCATGATTGCCCACGCCAGCTGGCAAGGCACTATTCTGTGATGATGAGGCACGCACACCTACTTAATTATTAGTGAAAATAATTTTTTATAGCCATTAGATTGTTGGATAAAGTTTGTTATTTACTATGTTCTTATCATCATTTCTTCTCTCTCCATTAACAGCAACCTTTGAAAAACTACTGGAAGACAAGAAGACCCCAGAAGAAACAAAAGAAAAAATACGGAAGTTGTTACCAACAGTAAGTTCTGAGCAATAAATTAGTCACGTCTTCTGGGCTACAGTATTGTGATTTAATGAATAGCTAGATCTTTCTTGTCATTCTAAAGTATATGCCAGGGTCTCCCATTGATACCTTTTCAAAGAAGTACAAAGAAATTTTCTACAATTTCTTGACTGTTGATTTAAAATTAAAGGAATTTTATGTATAATTTTTGGGGAGGTACTGTAGAGTGCTCGTCTATTGCTGTTTATATTCCAGTTTCCTCCTCATGTCTTCACCTCTTTCCAACAATTCTTCAAGGTTCCCTACTTGTAGTCATCCAGCAAATTTCATCAAAAAGAGCAGCCGGGCATGCATAGACCATCAATCAAACCACCCCAAGTCGTCCTGTCTTTTGCTATCTCCTGCGCCTCCCTCCAAGTCCTGTGTCATGAAGTTACTAATCACATCACATAGAGAGTTAAAAAAATAGTGAATAAGTGTGTGCCATCAAGTTTGCAGATGATCAAGCTAACAGAAAATCACAACAAAAAGTCTATGACTCTTCTAAATCATTTGGCATGAAGATAAAACTGGTAAGGTAAAGGCGATGGTATTTGCCAAACAAACTCAGAAGATAAATAATAATATCAAGGAAATATTATTGAACAAGTACAGAATTTTCTTACCTGGGCCAAATAATTACAAGAGATGCCTGATGTAGAACTTAAATATGTTAAAGGATTTGGTCTATTACCAAAATTACTGGAGGGCAAGATTCAGGAAAAGAGAATATCCTTAGAAAAACTATATCACAAGCATGCAAGGATATTGGGGCACAGTTTTGCTGTGCTGATGAGAGTTGCTGAGAATATAAGACATTGGAGGACTTCATCAGTTGACTTCAACACCGATGTTTGAATTGATTGCTTTAATGAATGTATGCAAGCAGACAGGACAACTAGGCCTTATTTCTCAATACGTCTTAAGGTGCAAGAGGAATGAAAAGGCAAGGGGATATATTTAAAGACCTCATCATCATCATTCTGTGCCTTGCCAGATTGTGCAGGCATCCATGTATCTCCACAGAAATGCTACTTATGTTTGGCCTATTCTGTTCTTAATCTCTGTCGTGCATCTTCCATTTAATGTTATAATTACCTCTGTATATTTGAATTTTGATATGGTTAAGCATTTTATCTTCTGTTGTTACATCACATTGTGGTATCATTTTCTTTGATATAACCATTGTTTTTGTTTTCTTGATATTCAAGGAAAGGCCTTCATTTGCACCCTCTAATATTACAATGTCTAACATTTGTTGCAGATCATGTGTTTTCAGCCGTCATTACTGTGTCATACTCTCAGCTTTCCATGTAACACATTTTACAATTCATATTTGATATTAATGGGCTGCTGTCATATTTTGTTACTGTTGAAATATATATATGAACATCCTGTTTATCTAACATTCAGTATATATTGTTGACAATGTGATTATCTGTAAATTTTCAGTGTTTCAGTTTGAATAAAACGTTACTTCAATATTGATTAATCTTTTATATCTGTAATAATTGTTCTAATGATAGATTGATGGAATGAGCAAAGACGACATGGGCCAAACTCTGAGAGAGTTCAACATGAAGTCCCCAATAACTGGCAATGATCTCACAGACCCCATTGATTTTAACTTAATGTTCTCCACTTCTATTGGACCCACTGGTCAGATCAAAGGGTGAGTACGAAGTAACAGTTATTTCAGTAACTTTTAATTCTTAAAATATATTGTGGTATGAAAGAAATGCCTTATGTAAAAATAATTTGTTGACGTAGTAAATGTATGTATTTGAAAAGTGCGTGAGACATTGTTTTTCATAATGAATGTTTGTGTTTCTCAGCACCTCACTGCATAAATTTATTTGTTTCATTGAAGTCTTCATAGCTTAATCAAGTAGAATGAGGAAAAGAAAGTGTGTTTGTTTCCCCATCTTTACTCTTTCCCTGCCTATGTGTCTTTTCCTCCCTCTTTTTGTTGTTTTTCTGTGTATATGCATGTTCTTGTATTTGTAAAAGAAGCTATAGTTTGTAACTTGCTTATCTCAGAATTATAAATTTTTATTTTCAGATATCTTCGTCCAGAGACAGCACAGGGTATTTTTGTGAACTTCAAACGTCTGCTTGAGTTTAACCAAGGGAAACTGCCGTTTGCTGCTGCTCAAATTGGCAACTCTTTTAGAAATGAAATTTCACCTCGTTCTGGGCTTATTCGAGTGAGGTAAATTGCTGGATAATATTGCATAAATTATGTATTAAGTAGGTAAACGACACCTTAGCACCTTAAAATGCATGGGGCATATGGTTTCGGACCCATATTTTCATGGTCCAGTTGGCACTTGGTGGGTGATGTGGTCAGTATCTTGCAGGCTGCGTTTACTTCCCAAGAATTTCCTGGTACCTAATTGAGGCTGGGTCGACCTGGGAGCCCGGGTCAGTTTTTTCAAAAGGCTACCAAGATGCTGATCGAACCTGTGATTGGCAGGCGAGTACATAAATTATGTAATTGAGTAAAATTAGTGTTGTTTTGTTCATGCTGAGGACATTGTATTTAAAGGGCATGAAACTTGTGTCCATTAGTCTAAACATTTTCATTAATTATGTTGTAGTCTATTTTCTGTTTCTTTTTGAGTGTCAGAGGAGAAAGTGATTGTAGATAGGTCACACACTGAGCATGTTAGACATCAGATGGTGCGTGATTGTGGAAATGTCCATGTGTTCACATGCATCCATTGTGGACAAACATTTACAGCGCGAATTGGTCTGTTCAATCACATTCACTACCGCCATGAGTTGTAGTTAGTATGCCTTTTTTGAAGCACAGATGTAACAAACTATCGTCTGGCAAGACTGCAAGGTGCCAGTTCATTTAAGTTCTTCAGAAAGAAGACTTTAACCCCATTTTTTTTTTTTACCCTTTCTCTCATGACCAAATATATCTCCACAGTAATTTTAAAGGCGTTGCAAATAAAGTGAAATGTATTTACTAAGTTGTGTTGAGCGTGTATTTGTTGTATCTCTGCAGGATCTACACTTCTTATATGTTACACTTTGATATGACATAATCCTCCTGCAGTCAGTCTTTCCTTGTTATGTGTTACACTTTTGTATTCTTTTTCTTTCGTTCACTTGAAATATGTCTATAACTGCAATGTTGTCTCTTGTATGAATTTAACTCTCTTTTTTAGTTCACTCAGCGGTCCATAGAGTTTTATCATCCACTGACGTCTCTCTAGGCCAGAAGGTTTACCAAGATATGTTATATTTTGGGCAGTCTTGGAGTATGTGCTCTGCTGTCTGCGATGCCAATCCACATGTGCACATGGCGATTCACCAATTTTGAATTTTGTATACATGTGCTTGCGTAATCTATTCTGAGGTGCAGAATAATGACTTGTTCTGGTCTGTCCATAACGTGGTATTCGTCTTGAATAGGTTTTGGTGGCTTTCTGACTGATTTAATCATTCTTTTCTTTTGGTAGTATATAACGTGCACATCAGGCTGTTCTTTTGCTCCTTCCTCAGCCACTCGATCAGCTCTGTCGTTTCCAGGTACTCCACAGTGGGATGGTATCCACTGTATGGTGACCTTATGCTGACTGCTAAGTTTAGAAAGTGGTGTCCTTAGTAGTGGCAATTTCTCAGACATGAGCGCCTCGAGTACTGATTTTGCATCTATCAATATGGCACCACAGGTTGTGTACTATGGCTGGTATTAAGTTATTTCTCTGTTGCTATCTTAATTGCCTCAATTGTGTTGGTACCCTGGCTGTGTCCCTAGTATTATTTGGGTATTCTATGTACACTCCCACTCCTCCATTTCGAACAGCATTTTGTGCTGACCCATCTGTGTGGACTCTGATCCAGAGGTCCTGTGGGTATTCTTCATTAAGGAAGCTGAGAGTGGCTGTTCTGCGCTGTACACTGTTCTGTTCTTCCTTGTCAGATATTCCTCTCACTTTTGTCTGGATTTGTAATGGTAGTCTATGTTCATCTTTCCGTGGAGTTCGCTCTGGAATAGTTGTCATGGGGATACCAACTGTGGGCAGATTGGTGGTTTCTCTGCAGAGTCATTTTGCCTGATGGATAAAACTTCTTCTTTTCAACTGCCCCATAGCTAGGTTTTCAAATCTGTTCTTCATAGGGTGGCCTGGCAAGCTGAGGAGCTTTTCTGCTTGTATTAGTGTTTTCGTATCTCTGCGCTCTCTCAGTGCTTGTGTCCACCCCATTTTCTCCATTGCTACTATAGGGGTTGATCTCATCCCTCCTATGGTGACTCTAAGTGCTTGATTTTGCACCTTGTCCAGCTCTTGTAGTGTGGTTTTTGATGCTGAACACCACGCATTTGATACGTATTCTAGGTGTGATCGTATGCTCTGTTGATAAACTTTGCTAAATATTTTCCCACTGGCTCCCCATGTGGTTCCACTTAGCTTTCTTAGGATGGCTATTTTCCTTCTGGCTTTTGCGACTGCTTTGTTGATGTGCTTTCTCCATGTCAGCTTGCCATCAAATGTTACTCCAGGGTATGTTGGTTCTTTATCTTCTCTTAGGGGTGTTCCTTGTGTCTCTTTCAAAGTTCAGTGACTGTTTTCTCCTGCCAGCTTTTCCATCTAGCCTGCAGCACGGCCCTTTGAAATTTGGTTTTTGTGTGCTGGTATTTATTGTGGTGCTCTTGGCTGGGTTTGGCCTCTGCTTGTTTTCTATACACCTCCACATCATTATGCAGTTGTTCCAGTTCACTACTCCAGTAGGGTTTATAATGTTTACGGGCTCCTCTTGGTACTGTTTCTTGTGCTGCTGTAGTATGTATTTCCCAAACTCTTCAACTACTTTATTTATGTCTTTCTCAGTGTTCAAGTTTCTAACCAGTATGCTGGTGCGATGCTTATACATTGCCCAGTCTGCTTTCTTGTTGTTCACCTCGAGAGGGTGCTGCTTTCACTTACAAGCTCATTTTCTACAGTTAGAAAGACTGGCCGATGGTCATTGCCACCAAGTTGTTTCCCAACAATTCGTTTAATGTTCCACTCCAGGTCTGGTGAATGAAAAGCCAGGTCAGGTGTAGTTGTAATGTGCCATGATCTCGAGTAGAAGGCATGTAGGTCAGATGGCTTGTTAATTAAGATGAATTTATTCTCTTCCTGCCAGTCTTCCAGTCTCTCTCCTCTCTGGTCCATGTGATCATAGCCCCAGCTCTGCGAGTGGCTGTTGAAATCGCCACACACAATCATTTTCTTCTTTTAATGGTAGCGTGTCCAGTGCTTAAGGACGGTCACTTGGACAGTAGTAATTGATCAGATGTAGGTCTGTATTGCCTGTCTTAAGTTTAAGTGTCTGATACTCAGCCCCTTCCATGTAAACTTCAATTTGGGAAGCAGTGATGTTATTTTTTACAAGGGTCAGTATCCCACCCTTTCGCCTGTCCTTTCGGTCTGATCGGTAAAACTGGTAGTCTCTGATTTTGAAGGCTATATTTTTGCTGAGGTGAGTTTCTTTCATGCAACATACGCTTACTTTTTCTTGGTCCAAGATGTTTTCTAGTTCTATTTTTTTGTTGCTGACTTCCGCAGAATTCCAGTGCATTCTTTTTAGTCTTTGTTTGGTATGGCCAGACGCTCTATTCTCAGGTCCCCTGGCTCCACAGGACATCTGAGAAGGACCTCCAGTAGCTGTGGTTGGACCCTTTCGAGGCACAGGGCACGGCACTGCACCTGCCTGGAGTCCAAAGCAGGGCGAGCACCATAACATTTAGCAGTAGTCAACATATTTCAAGGCGTGATTGCGTGGCATCCTGATCTCTGTGGTGCGCCTCCTGGCTGGTTGCCTCCGTCTTCAGCACCTTTCCTTTACTAGAGTAGATTGTGGTCTTACTCGAGTTTAGATGCGTAGGCACACACACACACACACACATGTCTGCGCATGCATGTATGTGCATACACTTCTAGAGCTTACTGGTTATTTTTCGACGTCAGAGACTCGCCGACGCCCCTTCTCCTGTTAGTTAAAACAGTTCCACCACGTGAAAGCCAGGAGTTGGACTTTTGCTGCGGTGGTGATGAATGCACGAGCCATTGTGGTATTTATGCAAGGTTGAGTGCTCACCCCAACTCTGCACCCCGGCTACACAACAGCAACATTTGGAACCACACTTTTATGTGACGTATTCCTCCTGCAGTCAGTCTTTCCTTGTTATATGTTACACTTTTAGATAACATAATCCCTCTGCAGTCAAAGTCTTTCCTTGTGCTCACCAACAGAGAGTTCACCATGGCTGAGATAGAGCACTTCTGTGACCCTTCAGACAAAGACCATCCTAGATTTGCCAATATTGCTGATTTAGAGCTGACTCTGTACTCTGGCTGTAATCAGATGGATGGGAAACCACCAGAGAAGAAGACTATAGGAGAGGCAGTCAAGAACGTAAGTTTGAACACATTTCATATCGCATCATTGATTGGTGCTGTTTTGGTGACTTACTTCAGAAACTGTCTCCACTGTCATACATGGAGGGGAGTTAACTGCAGTAATTCTGTGAAAATGCAAGGAATAATGTTTACTTCTCGTCTTTGACTTGGGGATGTAAATTTCAAGTACCTCTGAAGTTGGAGTGGGTTTGCCTGATGTCGAGGGACACTTGTAATAGGGAAAGCTAATCCACATCTTGACAGTTTACTACTAGAAGTATCATGTAATTCATGTATGGACTACGCTCGAGTTCAAAGTGAGCGGGCAAGTGCAAAAAAAAGGGGGGAAAACAAAATGTGGAGATAGCTAGCTCAAGAACATGATCACTGATAACGGACATGTTGTAGATAGAAGCTTTCAGATATGGCAGCAGACAAGGATCTAATTACACTAAATAACTACATTAAGACATAACTACATTATGGCTACATCTGTACATTTCCAAGCATTTGTAACATGAAGTCAGTTTATGAGGTCCAGATTTCCCAATATTTGTGATGGGAAGCCAGTATTTGGGGTCCAGATTTCCCAATATGTTATAGGGAGCCAGTATTTGAGGTCCATATGTCCCAATATTTGTTATGGGAAGTCAGTATTTGAGGTCGATTAACCAGTATTTGTATAGGAAGTTAGTTAGTCGCAGTTCCAACTTCACAGCAACGGGTCGTCCCCATTATGCTCCGTTCCTGTGCCAGTGAATATCACACAAAACGCTCCCCACTGCCCAATGTGAAAAGTGGAAAAGACAGTAGTCTCGACAAACAACAGCCCGCACAGATACACTGTGCATAATGCCGCCACCAGAATGTCAACACAATAGTCCCCCACAAAACACCCAGTTCATTTCTGATGGAATCGGCAGTCATTTTCCCATCTGGATGTTTCCTAGATGTTCACCCACACAGTCCATGAAATACAGTTCATCGTCGATGGCAGTGGCAGTCAACCAGAAGCCCAGCAGCCACGCATTTCTGCATAAGGCAAAGACCGGTCAACTCTGGGACATAGCCATCCGCCATCGTGCCGAACATGCAGTCATGTTCCAAAAAACCTCGGGCAGATTCAAAAGCATTTAACACGAAACTCAACGCTCACAGTGTCGCGCCACGCACTCACTCAGTAGCAGGGCGACGGAACCATCAAGCCTCCTTAGTCGCCTCTTACGACATGCGTGGTAGGCTGCAGTGTTGCTATTCTTTGCTTCCCTTATGGGCCCCGGCAACACATGGGAGAGGGGAGGAAGCCAGTATTTGGTGTCAATGCCATGATTCAAAGTTTGGAGTTTCGTCCTAGTTTATAGTAAGTAAAGGACCATTTAACAAGCATTAAGACACATTAGGCTTATGGTGCTGGACCCCTAATTTGTTCATTCATGTTCCATAATTGACTTACATCAGCGTAACTTTGGAAACAAATAGAGCAAACTAATCCTTTAACTTCAGCAGTATATGAAAAAAAAATAATACTAAACGTGTTCCAGTGGTGGGGAAATGATCCAGTTGTACGAGAAACATCAAAATCTTTCAGTTAGTAGTTTTTCTTGTGTATGGCAACGTTGCATTTGATATGGAGCATTTTTATTTCCATAATTTTTTGTTTGTTTACAGAAAGAACTATTACTTCTGCTGACAGTTTCATAGAATTGTTAACATTCATTGTTTGAACTATTTATATAACTCTTGCTGGCTTTCCACTTGGCATAAGCCAGTCCTTAAGCGAGACGAAGTTAAGACATTTTGTTGAGGGTTGCATTGATTACGAAGACACATTTTCTTGTCTTGCAGAAACTGGTAGCCAATGAAACACTTGGCTATTTTATGGCTAGAATTCAGCAGTTTATGGTCAAAGTCGGTGTGGATCCGAACCGTTTGAGATTTCGCCAGCATTTGTCCAATGAAATGGCTCACTATGCTCAGGACTGTTGGGATGCAGAATGTAAAACCTCTTATGTAAGTGGAACCTTATTATGTGAAATAGCTCTGTGTAACCTTGTAAATGTGTGTATTTAAGAATAGCTTGAATATTGTTTTATGTAAAGTATTTTTTAAAATCTGCCTTGATGTGGATTTGAACACAAGACAACAAAGTTGGCAGGCAAACATCCTAGCTACTTCTGCTCACTTGTTTACAAGTATAGTACAATAATGAGCTCATACTCTGCCCAGTTCAAATATGCACACATTTAAGTGACCACAGTTTAGTATCATTAGTCCCCTCAGCAACATGTTTACATTTCAGTCAGTGGTATGTTAAGTGAATGTTTGTATAATCTTCACAACTGAGCTTATCATTTCACCAATCATGATGTGATAGATATTTGCATCATGTCATGTCTGTTATTGAGTTCACCTACAGACAGAAAGATGTTTGGCTCAGTTACATGATTGAATCCAACAGTAGACTACAAAGTTAATTCACCTTGAAAAACCTTGAACATGGACAAACTATTGACACATAGACTATTGGCACTGTAGCTGAAGATAATGCAGTTTCTGTAGATGAGGTTTGGAAATAGCATGACATAAAGCTGAAAACGTAGTCAACATGGCATAAAACTAGTTGTATACATTGTTCAGCATTGAAGGCCTTTTACTACACTGCAAATCATCATCATCAGGTGCCATGGCAGCTGGCATAGGCGTTCATGTCTCTCCACAGATCTCAGTCTTTGGTGTTCTGGATCAACTATGCTGCTATTATTCCTCGATGCCACTGTCTCAATCCATCCAGCATCATTTCTCTTGGTCAGCCTCTGCCTCTCTTCCCTTCGATCTTTCCAGTTGTCATGATGTTCTCCAATGTCTTTCTACTCATAACATGATGAAAGAAAGCTGTGTGTCTCTTTGTTATTGTTGAATGTTCTAGTTTCAAGTAATCCAAGGAATTCTCAACATTCGTGTTAGAAACTACATCTCTGTTGCTTTCAAGTTCTTCCTAATTTGTTCATTTACATTCCAAGATTCACTGCCATACAGCAAAACAAGTTTTATATAGCATTTCAGCACACTCTTTCTTACATTCAGTGATAGTGACTTATTGCATAAGATACTCTTCATTTTCTGAAATGCTGCTTTTGCTTGCCCTTTTGTGTTCTTAATCTCTGTTGTGCACCTTACGTCTGATGTTATAAGTGCCCCTAGGTATTTAAAATTATCCACTTCGTTAAGAATTGTCCCTTATATTCACATTTTGATGTCACCTTTTTCTTTGATATCATCGTTGTTAGTTTTTTTTTTTAAATATTCAAGGAGAGTCCTTTCCTTGCACTCTCTGTTACTACAATGTCCAACAATTGTTGTAGATATTTTACATTATCTGCCATCAATACTGTGTCATCTGCATAGCGTTTATTGTTTATATTATAATCTCCGATTAGTATTCCTGGCTTCTCTTGTGATCTCTCTCATTATTACTTCGCTATAGAGGGAGAAGAGATCCGGTGACAAAACACTTCCCTGTCGTACTCCTAGCTTTATTTGTTCATAACTGCCCTCTTTATTTCCCATTTTAATTGCTGCTACTTGGTTCCAGTAAATATTTTTTACTATTCTGCAAAAAGCTTCATAAACTCATATCAAACCCTTAATTACGTTATAAAGAAAATAGCTCATCTCTCTTGTATTGAAATGTTCCAGACCAAACACATGTGATTATATTGCCTGTTAATAGTGCGTTGTATGTTTTCAGTGGGTGCTGCCATTTGTACAGTTCTTTGCCAAGCGAACACTCCTTGTGTTTGCTTAAAAAACTTATAACACATTAACATAACACATTAACTTACTTTCAGACTTTAAGCATTCAAGTTGGCTAGGATCTAAAGTGTATTTCAAGTTTTAATAATACAACAGGGATATATAAATGACTTGTCACTTTTATAGTCTGTGAATAATTACAATAAACTAACATCAAACAGAATGGCCGTATTTTAATAGAATTCTGTTTCCTGCAATTTTTCAGGGTTGGGTGGAATGTGTTGGCTGCGCTGATAGATCTTGCTATGACCTGACCCAACACGCTAAAGCAACAAATGTGAAGTTAGTAGCAGAGAGACCACTGCCAGCTCCTATATCCTTTCATTTGCATACAGAAAATATGTTTAAATGTGTTTACTATGTTATCTGTTGTGTCAGTTAATATGTAGAGACGTATGGGGCATATTTTTTATAGCCCAGGTGGCACTCAAACTATGATGTGGGCTGTATCACACCCAAAGGGCGATGTGGTCAATATCTGGGTTGACCTGAAAACCCAGGTAAATTGTTAAGGTTATCTATGATGAGGTCAAGAAAATTGATTGGTGATCATGCTTCTCCCCAAATTGTGCTTTCTAATTCTGTTGATTAATTCCTGGCTGATATATCTATATTGTAGTGCTGCTGGGCTGTCTCTTCTTATTTACATCTTGCAGCTTGTTTTCTATTGACATATTAGTTTTAGTGTTCCATATTTTCTCTTGACAACTGGCAGTCTTTAGAGTTTTCTTCAGTTGAAGCTGTCTGTGCACTGTGATCCCTTTAAAAACATCTTCATTTGTTGTTAGCTGTTCATGGTAGTTTTACATTCTTTTAAGACACGTACCACAGACATTTTCTGACTTCCAACAAAGGATTTATTCTATATGACATTACTCCTCTATTTCTTGCCTTTTACCTAGTCTGTTTTAGTTTTTTGTGGTACATATCTCATTTGTTAAAAAGTAAATACTTGTAAATAATCTGTGATATTCATTTCCATTGGCATCTTGCCGTCTTGACAGACAATAGTTTGTTACATTGTGCTTCAAAAAGGCATAATAACTACAACCCATTGCAGTGGGGAATGTGACTGATAAGGCCAATTCGCACTGTAATTGTTCATCCACAGTGGATGCATGTGAACACTTGGTCATTTCCACCATCATGCACCATCTTACGTCTCACACCCTCGGTGTGTGACTTATCTGCAATCATTTTCTCCTTTGTCTTTATTCATTTTCTGATATTTAGCCTCCATGCAGCATGTTCAGCTCCCAATGTGCATTATCAATGCCTGTATCAATCATGTCCCACTTACACACATCTTTGTATCGTAGTAGAGGCCGACCATGAGATCTCTTACCCATCTGTAATTCACCAAAAAAGATGTCCTTTGGTATTCTACCATCATTCATCCTCCTAACGTGTCCTATCCAAATAGGTCTATGAAGACTGAGCATGGAACACACCGCCACACAACCTGATCTTTCCAATACTTCAGTATTTGTGATTTAATTCATTTATAAAATCACAATTCTAGCTGTGATTAGAATCTGTGATATTCAGTTACATATTCACAGTTATAGTTGTGATACATTCTGATATTCATTTCAAAATCATGATTCCAGCTATGATAAAATATGTAACCCCTTCTGTTCCAAAGGTTTCACAGCAGATGCCCAATATATGGGAAATAGTCACAATGAAATATTATGAGTGCGTGACTTTCAGAGAGGCTAAATACATGATGGGAGTGACCACTGTTTAAGCTAGATATTTTTAGTGTGCACGGACCAAATGTGAAAAAAAAGAGAGCGAGAGAAAAAGAGAGAACTCAAGGCATGTAGGCTGATGTGAAAGAGTTCATTGCTTGTATCTTGGAACTGAATGATTGAAAGCACAATCTGTATGTAGTTTTTGTTTTTAGCTGTGAATCACAAAGCAATTGATATGACACAATGTCTGTCCTAGTGTCACATGTTTATTTTGGACTGAAAGAGATAAATCACAAGTTAATTTAGTTTTATTCTTAACCGTGAATCACAAAACAGTTGATGTGACAGAATGTCTGCCCCAGAAGGGTGCTTTGGGCAAAGCTTTCAAGCAGAATGCTAAGGTCATCGTGGATCACTTGAGCAATTTGTCAGCTGAAGAGGTTGCTGCTATGGAACAGGCTATTGCTGACAAAGGGTAAGTTTGAAGTGGTACAGTTTGAAGTGCGTGTAATGCTAGTAGTCAGTCATTCATACTCAACATTGTTCTGAGACAGGTCTTTTTGTTTATTTACAGCGATGACTTGGCAGTTTGTCATCATTATCCCGTGCTTGTCCTATGCAGAAATTTGCCTCTATAATGTTGTCTTTCAAACTTGATCTTTTTCATAAGCCAGATTACCTCTGAAGTTGGAGTGGCTTCACCTTATGGCAAGGGACGCTGGTAATAGGGACAACTGATCCACATACAAACATCAATCGGGTGTACTAGAAGTAGTAGCACATGTGTGGACTATGCTTGAGCTCAAAGCTAGAGAGGACAAAATAAATCAGCCAGATGTCCTGCCTCTGTTGCTGTCATGTGTAAATAAATCAGCCAGATGTCCTGCCTCTGTTGCTGTCATGTGTCAATAAATCAGCCAGATGTCCTGCCTCTGTTGCTGTCATGTGTCAATAAATCAGCCAGATGTCCTGCCTCTGTTGCTGTCATGTGTAAATAAATCAGCCAGATGTCCTGCCTCTGTTGCTGTCATGTGTAAATAAATCAGCCAGATGTCCTGCCTCTGTTGCTGTCATGTGTAAATAAATCAGCCAGATGTCCTGCCTCTGTTGCTGTCATGTGTAAATAAATCAGCCAGATGTCCTGCCTCTGTTGCTGTCATGTGTCAATAAATCAGCCAGATGTCCTGCCTCTGTTGCTGTCATGTGTAAATAAATCAGCCAGATGTCCTGCCTCTGTTGCTGTCATGTGTAAATTAAATCAGCCAGATGTCCTGCCTCTGTTGCTGTCATGTGTAAATAAATCAGCCAGATGTCCTGCCTCTGTTGCTGTCATGTGTCAATAAATCAGCCAGATGTCCTGCCTCTGTTGCTGTCATGTGTCAATAAATCAGCCAGATGTCCTGCCTCTGTTGCTGTCATGTGTAAATAAATCAGCCAGATGTCCTGCCTCTGTTGCTGTCATGTGTCAATAAATCAGCCAGATGTCCTGCCTCTGTTGCTGTCATGTGTAAATAAATCAGCCAGATGTCCTGCCTCTGTTGCTGTCATGTGTAAATAAATCAGCCAGATGTCCTGCCTCTGTTGCTGTCATGTGTAAATAAATCAGCCAGATGTCCTGCCTCTGTTGCTGTCATGTGTAAATAAATCAGCCAGATGTCCTGCCTCTGTTGCTGTCATGTGTAAATAAATCAGCCAGATGTCCTGCCTCTGTTGCTGTCATGTGTAAATAAATCAGCCAGATGTCCTGCCTCTGTTGCTGTCATGTGTAAATAAATCAGCCAGATGTCCTGCCTCTGTTGCTGTCATGTGTAAATAAATCAGCCAGATGTCCTGCCTCTGTTGCTGTCATGTGTAAATAAATCAGCCAGATGTCCTGCCTCTGTTGCTGTCATGTGTAAATAAATCAGCCAGATGTCCTGCCTCTGTTGCTGTCATGTGTAAATAAATCAGCCAGATGTCCTGCCTCTGTTGCTGTCATGTGTAAATAAATCAGCCAGATGTCCTGCCTCTGTTGCTGTCATGTGTAAATAAATCAGCCAGATGTCCTGCCTCTGTTGCTGTCATGTGTAAATAAATCAGCCAGATGTCCTGCCTCTGTTGCTGTCATGTGTAAATAAATCAGCCAGATGTCCTGCCTCTGTTGCTGTCATGTGTAAATAAATCAGCCAGATGTCCTGCCTCTGTTGCTGTCATGTGTAAATAAATCAGCCAGATGTCCTGCCTCTGTTGCTGTCATGTGTAAATAAATCAGCCAGATGTCCTGCCTCTGTTGCTGTCATGTGTAAATAAATCAGCCAGATGTCCTGCCTCTGTTGCTGTCATGTGTAAATAAATCAGCCAGATGTCCTGCCTCTGTTGCTGTCATGTGTAGATAAATCAGCCAGATGTCCTGCCTCTGTTGCTGTCATGTGTAAATAAATCAGCCAGATGTCCTGCCTCTGTTGCTGTCATGTGTAAATAAATCAGCCAGATGTCCTGCCTCTGTTGCTGTCATGTGTAAATAAATCAGCCAGATGTCCTGCCTCTGTTGCTGTCATGTGTAAATAAATCAGCCAGATGTCCTGCCTCTGTTGCTGTCATGTTTAAATAAATCAGCCAGATGTCCTGCCTCTGTTGCTGTCATGTTTAAATTATCTGGAATCCCTCAACATTGTGGTCTCCCTCTTTGCTTTCCTGGTACACTTCCCTCGATAACTATCTTTTCCAGACATTAATGTCTTTTTACTCGCCCAGACTATTTCATTTTCCTGTTTTATTTTTGTTTTTGGTCTTAATAACCAATCTTCTTCGGCATTGAGTTTTTGCCGAATAGATCTTTTTGTTTTCTTTTTTCATGCAGTGATGAGTGCTTTAACACTCTTCTGTAACACTTAAGTTCAAAGGGTCGTGTGCTTTTCAGCTGATATGTTAAATATCCAAGTTTCTGGATCAACTCTGTTGAAGATATTCCCCCATGCCACTGTTTCAGTCCATCAAGCATAATTTTTTTTGGTCTGCCTCTTTTCCCCTTAATCTTCCAGTTTTCCCCTTAATCTTCCAATCATCACAATATTTTCCAATGCCTCACTTCTCATTAGATATCAAAGAAAGCTGTTTGTCTCTTTCTTATAGTTGTATTAATGCTCTACTTTATTTGCCTCTTCTAGGCAATCTTTGTTAGCTGCTTAGGCATTCCAAGGTGTACACATTTGTCTCTGAAACCACATCTCCGCTGCTGTCAAGTGAACCTAGATATGAAAAAATTCTCACTTTCTGTAATTTCTCTTTGTCGCTATATTATCTGTTGATATATCTGTTTTGTCGGTTGTCATTAGTCTGGGCAGTTATTAAGTCCTTTTGTCACAACTGAAGATCTAGGTTTGGTTTATAAATAACTATTGTTGCACATAAGATCACTCAGTAAGTGGTCCTGTCAGCTGCTATAGATCATGTAAAGAGGGTGGTTGACAGGATGCCAGGGCTGTTGTCCTCAAGGACATGCTGGCCCAGGGAAAGAAGGCAGGACTTTAATCCTTTGAACAGGTAGAGCCCAAACAACACTAACTCAGTAAGTGATCTGTTGCTATAGATCATGTAAAGATAGCCTAAAAAAGTGCATTGTTGGCGAAGAGTTCCAAATCTATAGATATCAAAACCCCACATGCTACGACTATTTGCTGATAGGTATGTTTTCTCAGTTTCAAATTTAGTCTGGGCAATGACTTATTTGGCTTGCTATTTTTTATTTCTAACTGTTGAGGTAACAGCATACATATAGGTCCTCTTTGGTTTTTCACCCTTATCTGAGAAGGCTAGATGTTTGTTACACTATCTCGGGATAAGGGAAGCGTATGCCTTGGTATACTATCCCATGGGTTCCACATTTTTTGACAACCACAACACTGCTCATGCCTGGTCTTCTGAATTAGAGGTGGATATTGTGCCTCTAATTCACTCCTCTCCTGGGTTTGGACTCCATATAGTCAAAGTATTTATCTGTGTGACTAAATGATAAAACCTAGCCTGGGTGTGAACTCTGATACAGTCAAAGATTTGATCTGAGGTCAAATAATAATATCCTGGCTTGGATTTGAACTTCGATGCAGTCAAAGGTTTTGTCTGTGAGGTCATATAATATCCTAGCCTGGATTTGAACTCCGATGCAGTCAAAGATTTTATCTGTGAGTTCAGATAGCATCCTAGCCTGGGCTTGAACTCTGATATAAAGTTTTTACCTGTGTGTGGTAAAACATATAACTCATCCTGCATACTACTCTCACTTCAGGCATTCACTTTCAATTGTTTTTTATATTGCTATAACAAAAGGTTGTCATTGATTTATGAAGCTATATTCTAATGCTAGATGTCATACAATAAAAATAAAGTAGACAGTTAGTTAGACAGTGATTAAAATAGACAGTGCCAGTACTTAGTTGCCAGAGCTGTCTTCATGGACACAGACTTTTTTGTATGGAAGTCCTTGCATTGGCCATTTTTTGGGGTATGTTTCCTACTTATGTATACTGTACTGGTCGAAACCCTGAAACAAGTGCTGGATTTTAATGTTTTCTAGAATATACAACTGCAGTCCTGTGCCAGATACTACTTTAAGGATCTTGAGTCCATACCTTCACAAACACCAGGCCACAGAATTATGAGGTGTTTTGATCAGTTCCTTTCTTACCACCTGTTCAGAAAAATCTCTGGCACCCATTTCAAGGTTAGAATGCTTGCCTGACAAGACACTGGTCCAGGTTCAAACCCCAGCAGAGGCAGGATGATTTTTTTCTGACAGATATGACTGGGAATCAACCCAGCCTCATAAAAATGGGTACCAGATCATTCTCTTAATTTTTGGGAAATTGTCTGGCAAGGAAAGGAAGGGCCATGTGAAGGCCGTGTGAAGGCTGAAGACTTGACTTCTCTATGACAATTTCTGCTATACGATTAGAATTACCTGTTTTTACTCATTTCATAAAACTTGAGTGGACCACAGAGCTGTGCTGGTCAAGAAATGTCCTGCCACTACTGGCAATAGAACACTGGATCATTGTGTTAAGTTGGCACTCCAGCCACTGGAGCGTCATGATTTGCTCAAGAGTATAGACTTAGACACACCATACGGTGCACACTGAACATTCATATGTATGTGCTTGAAGTGCTTCTTAATGTTTTCAACTACTTGTTGTTAAAGGTTATATTACATGTGTACAAATAAAGTGCATCTGGCTGTTGCTTTTTCAAAGATTGGCTGATGTACAAGTGAATGGCACAAGCTTCTCAATAACAAAAGACATGGTGCAGGTGAAGAGATACCAGAAAACACTTCATGGTGAGCCATGTCTTTTTATAAAAAAAATTTTGTCTTTTATTTTGCCTTGCCTGCAAGGCAGTGGTTTGGGTAGATTCCCAGATGTTAGATAAGTTTATGCTTGTATTTATTTGGTCTATTATGCTACATATTTAGATGAAGAATGATAATTTGTCCCTGCTGTTTTAGAGTATGGTGGTTGTCGTTGAATTTGAACTTGGTGTGCAAGATAATGAAACAGCATTCACGGCCCCTTGGCCACAGACAGCAGCCTTATTCACATACTCCTCCCATATCTGTTTTTTCATTTTTGGAAACTCTGTAATGGGATGGGGCCCACTTCATATGGGAAATTGTATCTGCTACTGGCAATACCGATCGTTTTCCAGTATGAACCTAAGGCCTATCCACGTCAATGTGGAAGTCATATCCACATCCATATTGACGTGGATAGGCCTTAGGTTCATACTGGAATACGATCAGCGTTGCCAGTAGTGGGTTGTTCTCAATATTTAAATCTCAAATCCCAAAACAACAAAATAAATCAATTGTATCCACCTCAAGCAGACAAAAATATACTTAATATGTAATGCCTTATATGAAACAAGCCTGCTCTGTGGTGAAGGGGTTCGAAACAGCTGTGGGTGATTTGGAAGCAGACCGCCCTGCATTTGATTTTATAAATGGTATGAGTGCCGGTCGTTCATAAAGTAATGGCAAACTACTGAACGTAAATGTGGCAAGAAATCACAAACAGCCAAAACATGATGAGATTGACTGGGATGTCCTGTAAAGGATATGCAACTAGCTATATGAAACAAAGGTAGACAATGTTCTTTGTGTATGTAGTAGTTTGTGAGATGTTTGGTGAGGCCCATACATCCATATGAAATCATTATTTAAAGTGGCATGCTATTCTGTTAGCTTGCTTCTGGGGCCAGATCTAACCATGCAACATTTTTTAATTAGAGGTCTGAGGGGGCAAACACAAAGTCAGCCTCTCTCTCTCCCCTTTTCTCTCCGCTCCCTCCTTCTCTCACCCGTCCTCTCTGTGTATATCTGTCTATAACAGTGGTTCTCAACCGGTGGGGAAGTCCCCCCCCCCCCCCAGGAGGGAATTTTAGGGTTTCCAGGGGGGGGGGGGGGGGGGGGGGGGGGGAAATTAAGATTAATTTAAGATCGCATTAATACAAGAACCAGTTGCTTGATATTGTTTTTCCATCTAAATTTTATGGTTCTGTACTTCTCGCTCTAATGAAATTTGTTTTATAACATAAGTAGACCCGTAAATCACATTTTATGTAGACGTCTAGACTTGTTCTAGTATATGTTATTAAATTTAGCTTCCATTTTTATGTATACTGTGTAAGGGTGAGGGGGATTTATAGGGAGGAAATTCGAAAGGGGGGAATGATGTTCTGAACATATGGTAAAGGGGGGCATGGGCCAAAAAAAAAAGGTTGAGAACCACTGGTCTATAACTTCCTTACCACTGTCTGTTCTGTGTGTGTAAAAGTTTGGTCTAGAAACAGGCTCTAGTTATCAATATTACGGTCATATTCAGATAAGAATATAAAATTGTAATAAGTGGATTGTAGAATTGGTTTTATGTCTTCAGTGGAGGAATTTGTACCATCAGTGATTGAACCTTCCTTTGGTGTTGGCCGCATCATGTACGCAATCTTTGAACACAACTTTAAGACCAGAGAGGGTGATGAGCAAAGAACAGTAAGTATCAATAGAATAAGTTAACATTTTATGTTCAATATGTTTCATTTTTTGGAATTCACAGTTTTCAAAGAAAGACTGAACTAAAGTATCTAAATACAACTCACTTTTGTTAATATACGGCAAGGAAATTAATGGGCATTTATAAACTTTACTTTTATTAAAGTTAGGAAAGATATTTTAGTGTCTGACCATGTTGGGAATAGTTGCTTGTAGTTGTAATTTACTACGTTTTCCCATACAGCACATATTTGTTTTCACTACAAACCATTTAAAATAAATTATCAGCATTTTAATGAAATAAATAATGAAAACAAAGAGATCAGGATTTACATGTAAAATGTGAATTACATGATAGAAATTTACCAGCAGTGTAAACTTGAAATAGTATCTCCATTCATGGTAGCACTGGAAGGTAAGCAAATCCCTGGGTAGTTGAAAATAGGGATGACTGCAGTCCAGTTGGTACATGAAAATGAACAAACATAATATATAACTGGGAGGCTCAACAAAGGAAAAGATGCACTTACATGCAAGAGAATGTTCCTCTTTGATTTTATCATCAGTCCCAAGGGAAGAAAAACCATATGTGACAAGGGGAACTGACCTCTCCTTCTCCCAAGGGAAGAAAAGCTATATGTGACAAGGGGTACTTACTTTCCAGTCCCATTGAAAGAAAAACTATGGTGACAGCGAGAACTGAAGACTGCCAGTTGTATAAGAAAGTCATGGAGTGAACAAAGAAGTGAATGTAATCTACTGAGGATTACACAGGGTGTGGTATTGCAAAATAAACTAAATCTGATCCATTATTGAAATGTTTGAGCCAGCATGCTCACTTGTTATGGGCAGATACGCCTTGTTGTATTCTGTTTTCCAACCCTAATTTGCCATTGTGTTACTGACACCCTTCAAGGAAGCAAAGATGAGTAACAGTGTAACCTACTCTGTATGTAGGTAAAGGCAACTAAGGAGGGTTGGTGCCTCGAAGTGCCTACACCGGCAACCGTCGAGGTATCGACTCAACTCGTAATAATGCAAAACAGCAACGAAGGACGAGGAATTAATTTGCGTCCTTACCTTGAATACAATGATAATCAACGGCACAAGTCAAGATCTCAAAGCGCTACCAGAAGTTTATTCCGTGGCAGACATGTGAACATTAAACTCACGTAGACCTGTAGGTTGACCCCTATAGACAGGGTCGGCGCCTACTTTACTAATCCACCGATGAGTGTTCAGTCTACTGCGCTCTGCTTGACGCCCTGATCCACTGATTCCATTTAAGCTGTAATTCCACTCTAGGTTTTTCCCCCGGTTACTTCACTGCAGTATTATCATCAACAGATCCCCCTCTCCTGACTCATAGCTGTCTCACGCTCATATCATCGCGTCCAGAGGTCACCTCACACAGATCCTTAGAAAAACCACGTCCTTGTTCTACCGCACAATCACAGCGTCTCCCGTTGCTGTCTACTGACGTTGTCCACATTCTCCTTGGATTCATTTATTTACGTCCACTTTCGTGTCCGAGTGGGGAATTCCCATTTCCCAATTTATACTTTTCGTGGTGGGTCGTGCCGCCGTATGGCATAATGCCCCCTCCCAGATAAAAAAAATGTGTAACATTTTTTTTCTTTTTAACTATATGTGTATAAATATATTGTATAATCATAACTAACTATAACCATAATAACAACAGACTAGTACTTGGTTGTCCCCGTTTATCTACCCTAAAAAAAAATAAAGTTATACGACGGGCACGCCCACCTGTCCAAACCCAACGTTGGACGTCGTGTGGCTGATCATGGGGATCAGACCAACTAATAAACATATTAGTCCCTACCTTGTCTCAATAGATAAGTGTGTCCTAGCTCTAGGTACTACCATGAGTTTCGGACGAGGGTAATCATGGGGTTTCCAAGTAGATCATCCTCATTGTTGATTATCGTTGCTGTTATTATTGTATACTCCATATATTTTCCTTCTTACAATTTTTCCATCTGTGGGTAGGGTGACATGTGCTCCACGAGAATCCTCAGAAATATTTTCACTTTTGTGGATATGTTGCGAGCGATGACTGATTATTATGGATCTTCATGTAATAATGACACGTAATACAATTAATTCAACTAGAGATTCATTCTAATGACTTAACCTTATAATCAAATACTTTCCCGAACAATGATTAATTAACCCAAAACCATACTATAATATTTCAATTAATCAATACTCAATTAACTAACATTTGTTATTTAACCACAGAATTACAACATGTAAATTAAAATGTTCACTGTCCATAAGTTCACTTCACAGTTACAATACTTGTATGCTCGAATCCGTGTCCGAATAACCAATGTTTGAACAACCGAGCGATCACACATTGAGTAGATACTTCCGATGGCGTAGTTATTCATTCATACACTCTGTCAATATGGAAAAATTGCTACCATGTGTATCTATATCTACTAAATCACATCTTACATTACATTATATATTTTGTCAATTAATGTAACATTGTTATTCAATAAGGTGCGTTTAGAATTTATGTTTATTAAATTTTATAACACTCATAAAAGAACAGAACATTAAAATATCATTAAAGAACCTATAACATAGATCTGTTCCTCTATTAATTATAATCGACTGAGAATGTCTCTGATTGACTGATTAAAATCTTGCAGACATAGAGTTGTGAAGAATCATACCTATTAAAGATACAAGACATCTAAAAAAAAAATTAAATCAGGAATATAATATTCAACAAGAATAAATCTTGAAATTAAATAATATTCATATAAATTTAGTAATGTTCTCTATTATAGACATAATTATCAAAGAATAAAGAATCGAATTATTTCTAAGTTGAATTATAGAATTATTAGATAGTGTGAACAATTCTGACAAGTGATACCTTGCATAACTAAGTAATAAGACCTAAGATTCTAATGTGTCTGTAGTGTATTATGTGTTGATTTGACCCTAACCTTTCATCCCATTTTATTTTCCTTTATTTATTTCTTCCATTCAATTTTTTTCTTTCTTTCTTTCTTTGTTTCAAACCTGTAAAATCTCTCTTCTGCACTCATGCCAATATTTGTACATTGTATTGATTGAAACAATGTTATTGTCTTCAGTCTTGTGTATCTTCTGTAATGCATACGCTGTAACGACGTATGTTTGTACTGAGTGCGTGTAACTTTCATTCTGTTTTTGGGATTTTTAACAAAAATGTCATTGAGAAACATGTAATCATGTTTGATTTGTTTTGTAACAACAGTTATTTCTTCATGTTTGGGTTCGTTGACTTTGTACAATTCGCAATTATTTACCGTTGTGTTATCACGTATGTCTACAGTTGATGTACCCTGTTCTGTTTGCGTGTTTTCTTCTTTAATTTCTTCTTCTTCTTCTTGTGTTGTTTCAATTTGGGCATTTGTACTTGTAAGTGTTTCGTTAGACTTGTGTTCTATAGTTCCTTTCTGAACGAAATCTCTGGCGTTTGGTTCTTTCACTACTGTAGCACATACTTTACTTGTGTGATTACTTTCTTTCATTTGTCTTATACGCTCCTTCCACATTGCTTCCTTTGCAATATTCTCATTTTCAAGTGTGAGTCGTTTTTGCATGATTTCTGTCTCTACGGTTAATTGTCTTGCCTTTAACTCTTTTCTCCTTAGCCACCATTCGTTCGCGTTCCAAAGCTATTTCTTTTTCTCTGGACTCTATTCGTTCGCGTTGCAGGGCTATTCGTTCTTGTCGTTCACGCGTAGCTTGAAGTTGCTCTGTTGCCAGTTTCTCCTGTCGTTCCATCCTCTCACGTGCAGCTTGAGCTCTAAATTCCTGTATGACCCAATTCCTAAGTTCTGCTCCAGCCAATCCATTCTTCTCACCCATGTCCATGAAGTCTTGAAGTGTTGACATCTTGTCCTACCTGTAAAATGAGCTATCTAGCTGAAATAAATAGCGAAGTGGCAAGAGAAGAAAAGACTCGACAAATTTACAATAAGGTTCTTCGCGGAACAGAGTAGCTATTGACTTCAATAATAAGTCCTGTGGTATCAACGTCGACCCGAAATATCAACTTAATTAACACAAATACTGTCACGTTGACGACCACCTAAAAATATATCACTCAAAATATACGATCATTATACGAACCGTGACATATATAAGCCACAAAATAATTATGGGAAAATATGTTCAATATAAGGAATATAAATATATAAGTACAGCGGACCAATACTAATACTGACAAAAGACGATTGACGTAAGACGAAAGTACATATTATCATTCATAAAAGACAAAATCAATTTTGAATTTTAAGTGACAACACGATAAACACTTTATATATTACTCTTATACTGAATGAAATATATGTAAACCATATAAATAATGTGAGAATATAAAAATATATACATATGACACTAGATAATCAATAGTCACGGTAGACGATTAACGAGAGACGAAAAATACCAATCAATGTTTCAACACGACAACAAATACTTTCAGACTTAGATTCAACATAACATACTACTGACTTATCATACAAAACAAACGGTTGTTAATTTATAATAAATTTTGACATAATTGAAAATACGACACCTTATTAAACTTTAAAAACAAAATCAATGTCACACCAATTGACAATTACAACAGGTACTGGCCTTAAGAAAATTGCGGTGTCGGTGTCCTCTACGAATTTCCAAATGTTCATTCCATGCTCGACTGTTCCAAATGCTCGAATATATTCGTTTTCTGCAGTCGACAATTAATGGAGGTTCTCCTCAAAACACAATATCAGGTAAATTGACACGATGGTGTAATGCACTTACACCAGCACCTAGACCACGCGGTCTGTGGCCGACTGACAAAACCTAGTCGGTTATGGTGCACCCGTCGAACTTTGAGTTAAATTTGGGTATATGATTGTAACGATACCCACAGTAGACTGGTGTGTGCTGTCTTATCCGTCCTTCTATTCCTCTATGATGACGTGTGTAGTGTCTCCGTAATGTCGGCGATAAAGAATGCGATATTATGTGCAGAAACTTCGTGTCCGTTGATCCTATGCCAGTGAGGTGTCAGATTAATATAATGAACTGGCACCGTGAGACAACCGAAATGCTGCTTCGCCAACTGTAAATAGTCAGCAACAATGTGTCCGTGACGACTGAAATGTCGCTAGTAAATCCTTGCTCACTTGGTATGGCGGCGCAATGTGAGTCTAGTATCCGATAACGGTATCATAATATGAAGTTGAAATAGTGAAGGTTGCGTGTGGGAATATTGTGGGGCAGTGTCAGTGAGGAAAAATGTCCTGAAAGGGTTATGTGGAGGGACAAGGTTTGGGAGTAGTGTCGTTCATTACAAAGTAGTATGTTCGTTTTCCACAGATTATAAAAGTGCACCTCCGAAATTTACCGGTGACCCACGCTCCTCAACGTTGTCATGTTCAGTATACGATATATATCTCTGACTGCAGTGTAACTTGCTCTGCTCTGTCCCCAAATTCTGATAGGATAATTCGTATATAATGTCTTCTGTTTCGGAGTTCCTCGATAATGTGGGGTATGTAACAATTCAACCCACAAATCGTTATTATTGTATTACTTCAGCAATGGAGTTACGAGAATAACCAATTAATAACTTCTGAGCAGTTTCCAACGATCAGTTACTGTGAAATGTCAATCTATTAATAGCTTAATGTGACAGCGCAGTGTTTCTCGGGCTCTCAATGCCTACTATGATGGTTATAAGTATATTCCATATCAACCATGGTGTCAAACGTTTTGTATGGCTTGTGTCTATTGTTTATCTTCTTTTCCAAGGTAACATCAAAGCTATAAGTGTCACACATTCGTTCTAAATATAATGTTCTTAAATATCTTATAATCTCTTTTAATGTTCGTTGTTCAGAACTCTTTGATAGCACTGTGCTGTGTTTAATATAGTGCAGTTTTGCGCGTACGGTGCATTCTGTCTGCGTAATTATTATACTGTTATTGCAACTCTTATACGCAACGGTGTTATTACACTACTACTTTCTCACTGTCTTGACATGTTAATTTTCATTGCACTGTTCTTGTGAAATATAACCTTCCAACTTACTTTTGTAACCTGCAAACTGAATGATCGTCCAGTTTACCCATTCCTGCTCTTCTCCATTTTGTGACGTCGAACTTGTGTGTGATTTGTGTAGTGCGGTGCAACTCAAGATGTTGGCGTGCAAATGTTTCTACGCTCAGCTGACTGAATCTGGCAGGAATTTCGTGTTGACAATTTATGCAGCGAGTCCAGTGACGACCCCCATATGCCTCGAATGTGCCTACACCGGCAACCGTCGAGGTATCGACTCAACTCGTAATAATGCAAAACAGCAACGAAGGACGAGGAATTAATTTGCGTCCTTACCTTGAATACAATGATAATCAACGGCACAAGTCAAGATCTCAAAGCGCTACCAGAAGTTTATTCCGTGGCAGACATGTGAACATTAAACTCACGTAGACCTGTAGGTTGACCCCTATAGACAGGGTCGGCGCCTACTTTACTAATCCACCGATGAGTGTTCAGTCTACTGCGCTCTGCTTGACGCCCTGATCCACTGATTCCATTTAAGCTGTAATTCCACTCTAGGTTTTTCCCCCGGTTACTTCACTGCAGTATTATCATCAACAGATCCCCCTCTCCTGACTCATAGCTGTCTCACGCTCATATCATCGCGTCCAGAGGTCACCTCACACAGATCCTTAGAAAAACCACGTCCTTGTTCTACCGCACAATCACAGCGTCTCCCGTTGCTGTCTACTGACGTTGTCCACATTCTCCTTGGATTCATTTGTTTACGTCCACTTTCGTGTCCGAGTGGGAAATTCCCATTTCCCAATTTATACTTTTCGTGGTGGGTCGTGCCGCCGTATGGCAGTTGGCCTGGGTGGAGGTGGCTACCTCATCTCATAATAAAACTTTTGCTGTAAAATCCATCCAATCATGAACAAGTTAAAGGTAAGAATAAAAGAACAATTCAGCTGACCAAAAGGAAAGAAGGCTCTTTTACAGAGGTATGATGTGATAAGGAGACAGACACAGGGAATCTGGATTGCTAACTTAATTCCTTACACCTTGGAAAATCTTCAGAATTGGCATCTGGAATGTTACAGCTAATGTATGAATTGGGAAAAGGATTTTCTAGAATTATGATGAGATGCTTGGTAGAAGAAATTAACAATTATTAGATTAGCATTTTGAGATTAATTAGAGATAGAAATGAGGCAGTTGGTTGTTCTGCTGTATCATCACGGAGATCCCGAATAGAAAGGAAAAGTTACTACAGATTGGCATGAGCTGGTTGAGAGCCTATACTCCAACAGGGGACAAAGGGTAGAATAACACGTAATTATGTATGTGCTGTAAAATTTACATATGTAAGTATGTATGTACATATTTGTTTTATCGTCTACCTGCAGTACCTGTCTCTGCCACCGATAATTGCACCATACAAGTGCTCAGTTCTACCCCTTAGCCAGAATGCTGATTTCATGCCACTTGTACAGAAACTATGTAAGTTGTCAGTATTGACGTTGTTCATCTTTGTAGTTTGATGTTGTTTGGTCAAGGTAAACATCACACCTGTTTGAATCTGTGGTTTCAATCCTCTTATATGAGCAAATAGGAACTTACTTTGTTGGTATGTTAGTGCTATTAATGTAAATATGCACAGTTTTGTTTGGGTTGTGCTGCATTTGATATAAATATAAATTTAGCTTTGTTTGTATATTAATGGGACTAATGTTAATATGAATTTAGCATTGTTTTATTGGTCTGAAAGGTAATACAGTTGATGTGAATATGAATTCAGCTTTATTTTGATGTTAATGCATTTGATGTAAACATGAATTCAGTTTTGTTTGGATATTAATGCAAATGTGGTGAATTCAATTTTATACAAAAGTTATTTTTTCAGTATATAGCATATAAGTATAGCTCCTTTTCCCCTCCAAACTGCACAGCCACTGCTCTGACAAGCCGAGACATATCCCATAAAGTGGACAACAGTAGCGGGTCCATTGGTCGCAGGTACGCACGCACCGACCAGATCGCCATCCCATATGGCATCACGGTGGACTTTGACAGTCTGAAGGAACCTCAGACAGCAACACTTCGTGAGAGGGAGACCATGAAACAGATCAGAGCATCAGTGAGTCAATCGTCTGTGTGTCACATTTATTTCTTAAATATAGTGTCAGTACTAGAGTCTTGGTGGCATGCAATACAGTGCGCTGGTTTATGAGTATGTGTTCTGGTTTTGGTCCCCAGTTGGGAAGGGAACTGCTTTTTCTCATTGCATATAGCACTGGGCTCAGTCCAGTGATATTAAATGAATACATGAAGTGTTTCATTTATCTGGCATTTGTGGAAGTAAGGATTTCCTGATATTTACAAGTGCTGGGCACTCTGAAAGGTGATATTCCAGTTTGTGAAGGAAATGCCAAGTGCACAAGATCAGTTAGTCAATGTTTCCTCTACTACCTAGGTTAAAAGAGAAGTAGCAAAGAAAGATAGTTATGTATTTTTGTGATGTCTAATAGCAGAACTGTTGTACTTCTGTTAAGAGATTGGCTTGTTTGATCTCATCTCATCATGTTCCACTTGTATGTTGCGGTGTCGAGGTGAAGTATAAACATCGTGAGAGTGCCCAATTATGGGCTTCATGTATCGATATTCCCATGGACTCTGCTATTCCCTCCGTCCAACATTTTGGCCTCTTCCTCTGCTTCCATCTGGTCTGTTTTGTAAAGGATACATTTAATTTACACATGGATATCTGCATGTGTGTTCAGTCTCCTCCTGTAGATCACACTGAGGCTCTCAGCACAATGTGCAAACTCTGTAGCACCAGCATGAATCCAAATGTGTGTATATACCAGAATCACGCATACGAGAAATTATCTTTTTTTTGTGTGTTGGTGTTCTGATTGTGAAATTTAGCATGAGCAATAGCCTTGTCAGGTTGCTATTTTCAGTTTCCAGTTGTCAAGGGAATTTTAACATGCATACCGACCCTCCGGGTTTTTCACCCTTATCTCAGAAGATGGTGAAGAAATTACAGTACTCGTCTTTATTCTCCATGTTCTGGTTAGTGATAACATGATAATGTGGTTAATTTTCCCACAAATGTTTGTGGCTAATATGTCTGTGAGTTACATTTGTAACATCTCCTCATAAAACTTATTGAAAGGAGCAGAGATTTCTTAGGTGAATGTTGCATGGCCATGGACTTGTAATATAACAGCTATAGTTGTTGAAAATCCATTGATGGGCATTTAGATGAATCAGGAATTTGGATAATTACACTAGAACTTCTCAAGTGCAGATTAGCTATGGGTTATGGATTGTGAAGAATCAACATCACAGCTCTCTGGGCAAAACCATAGATGCTCTGTCTCCTTCAGTAAATGGCATAACCACACATCTTCAGCGTGGGATATGATGATTTTAGATATGTCTTCATTGAATGTTGCACACTGGAAGGTTTCACCATCATGCCATCATACCAGTCAAAACCTTGTCACAGCAGCACACAGATGCACTACTTTTTAAAATATGTACTTGACTTTGTTCCTAGTGAGGAAGAGAACTGGTTGTTCCTAGTGAGGAAGAGAACTGGTCACCGTAACCTTTTAAATCGGACCCAGCATATACTTCTCCAGCTTTATTTGTTACATGTTTATTGTGATATTTGTTGACCCAGCATATTGTGATATTTGTTGACCCAGCATATACTCCTTCAGCTTTATTTGTTACATGTTTATTGTAATATTTGTTGAAAATAATATTTCTGTTGCTGTTGTCACAGGTGACAGAATTGCCAGAAATAGTGAAGGATTTGGCAGATGGCCGAAGAACTTGGGAGGATGTACTAAACAACTATCCTCTATTTGAACAACAGGAGTCAACCAAATAAAGAGAATTTAAGATTTTTATTTCCACTGTACTGTGTAATAAGTTGCTTTAAGTTGTATTTGTGATTTGGTGGCATTATTGATCACACATTATATTGTGCATGTAAAATTGACATATTACAGTTGAACACTTGTGTAAATGGTTAGTTTGAGAATCTCATAATGAATAAGAGATTATGCTGTTTCAAGCAAACGTTCTGAAAACTATTTGCTATGGATTGGTACTTAATACAATTTTTTGTGATTAGGTGAATGGCAGTCATTCATGTAAAAGTGCACCACTGCTGAATGAGGTTGACAAGGTTTCTGTCACTTGAGTTAAAAGTCCAGTTGCATTGATATTTTACCACATTACACGTGTTTGTCACAGCTCCGTTACCGATAGACAGTTGTTAGTGACGAGCTGTTTTATTGCAAACTATGAAATATTTCATAATTTACGTTGTTGTTCACCATCTGAGAACCTTCGTGGGGTTCTAGCAGACATTAGGAAACAATGTAGCTGGGTAGCTTCACATCTGTCTCTCTAGATATGAGACGGGGATCCTACCTCTCAAACATCCACTCCTCATTCTGAGGTACAAACAGGAAAATAAACTACTATTGTTAGTGACTGCAAGAGCCAGACAGTAAATGACAGCATAACAAAATAATTTATTAACTTGTTACACTGTTTGACATTTTCAGCACTGTAACTTTCTTTTTCTGAGAAACATTTAGTTTTTAATAACGTAATCATTAAAAAATTGAGTTCATAAGAAAGTAAAACCAAAAATGCACAGAATATGTAGACGCTCAGATTGATCTATCTTGTGTTTATGGTGTCTGGTATGGTATATTCTAAAATGGTACAGTTTGAATTGTGGTGTTGGTGATATACGTTTTCAGTCCATAAAAGATATATGTGGTGGAGGCTTTGATGGTGGAGTGATCTTGTTTGTGACATGCTTTGGTGATCTTGTGTTTAAAGCCTGGGCATTGTGCTATCTAGAGAAATTCACATAATCTCTGTGTGTTGTTTCTCTTTTTTCTCTTAACCAAATCTGAATTAGATATGAAGTTAAACAAATGTTATTGCATTTTGGTATTGAAAAATGATCAATATAGCAAGCATTCACTAGAAACATTCAATTTTGTATTCATTTTATAAGTATTTGCCTGCAACAATAATTGTTCATGTAAAAATTAGTAGGTTGATTAATTTCATTGTTTTACTTGGTTTGATAAAGCATTAGCAATTTTCAATGTCCACCAACCATAAATCAAATGTTTGTATCTTTCATTTTCTCATGGTAATTACCAACATCTGCCATGTGATTATAAATAATAAATGTCTTTATTACACAAACAGATCTGTGGTCATCCTTCTATTTGACATGTTGCTTGAATGTATGAAGGGGTCTGATTAGTCCAATCACAAACAGGTTTGATAAGTTGCTCCAACACACCAAACCAGGCCGTACAGTAGAATCTGTAACTTGGCTGCGGAGGCGTCTTTAAATGTTTCATGTCCTTTGCAGGATGTTGCGATAGCTCCAGTGTGATTTTCCAGGCAGTTGTACAGTTGAGTAGTTTGCTATTACTTTCTGAATGAGAAGTCAACATGTAAACCTAACTTACTGTCAGTGTAGGGATTGAACTGCCTACCTCATGACGATTGAAATGTATTACACCTAACTACCAAACTGAGCTTCAGGCTTTCAACTTCTATTGGGTGTTCGCTGACCTGTATTCAGAACAGCAGTGTGTACTTGTAAAATATAAGAAGACTGCCGGTAGGCGAGCACCTGGCTAATTGATGACTATTACACTTGAAAGTGCAGCGAGAGAGAGTTGTTATTAGTGGAGGAACGATCAATAATTTGAAGAAAGGGAAGTCACCAGACAAGCGAAACTAATCCAGGCAGGAGGAGAAACAAGTGTCCTTGTGTATCGAGCACTGCATGTGCAGATCTAAAACAAGATGTCCAAAATCGTGGCAGGTTTTACATTTACATTCCTCTACCTAAGAAGGGAACTTTAACGGTTGTGTACCAGCTATCAAACTATTACACTAGTAAGTTATACTAGTAAAATCCTCATGCAAACCATCACGAAGAGGATTTACTGGAAGTTAGAATATGAATTACAAGAAGTACAGACCTGTTTCAGACAAGGCAGAGAAACCAGGCAAACCCAACATGAGAACCATCTATGAGAAATGAAGAGTATAATGTATTTTTAATGCTCGTTTCATAGACTACTTTAAAGTATTCAACTGTGTTCAACATCAGAAATTGTGGAACAATGAGAGATATGGTGTTTCCAGCACATTTGATCCATTAATTGAAACATATAAGCAACATTCAGCTGTCAGAGTAGCCGCAAAACTTCAAACGGGTTTGAGTTGTAAAGGGAAGTAAGACAAGAGTTGTATTATCTCCCCATACCTCTTATTTATCAGTCATGTGAAAGTTTTTATTGACTCATAGTTGGTCGAAATCCAATTAAAGAACTTAGTTATACACATGACCTGGTCCTCGTCCCAAACACTGCAAAGAGTTTATCCTGTCTGCTAAGAAGATCAAAGTCTGTTTCTGAATTTTAATAAAGAAATAATGACCACTTACAAAACTACACACCAACGAAAAATTACGGTCAATATTAAGAAGAAACTGAGAATGCCACAAGCTTTGAATAAGTTGGCTTCACAATTAACAACACCGGTGACTGTTCGAAAGAAGTCAGAATGGCAATGGTCATAGCAATGCAGAGATTAAACACAATTTAGAACACGCCAGCAAACAAATTAAAGCAAACATTTTTAGAAAATAAATCTTTCCTGTGGCAATATAACCGTTTCACAGCCACCAATGAAGAAAATATGGGCTTTTAAATTTAAATGTTGCGGAAAAATTCGTAGAGTACCGTGGACCAAGAAGAATAAAAATACTGTCATTCTACAAGATCGAAGAATATTGGCTCACAAACATGACGTCTCATACATTGTGAATATCAATGAAGGCAACATGCTTCCAAATCGTCTGCGGCTGTTTTCGAACCCCGTGTTCGGGATTATGAAACTCTGTTCAGCGCCACTATTTCACAGATCTCGGCTATAACGTCAATATAGTTTTTTTTTTTTTTTTAAACTGTCCTTTACTGCCCCTAAAGTACCTTGTAGTGTAGGACAGTGGGGGTCTTGAGCCTGATGAATTAAGGCCACCTGGTCAGTGCTGTCGCCACAACTGTGCAGGTATGGATTATGAAACTGTGTTCAGCGCCCCTCTGCCACAGATCTCGACTATAACGTCAATATAGTTTTTTTTTAAAAAACTATCCTTTACTGTCCCTAAAGTACCTTGTAGTGTAGGACAGTGTGGGTCTTGAGCCTGATGAAGGCCGCTTGGCCAGTGCTGTCGCCACAACTGTGAAGGTATGGATTATCGTTAATCGTGCAGGTATGGATTATGAAACTGTGTTCAGCGCCCTCTGCCACAGATCTCGGCTATAACGTCAATATAGTTTTAAAAAAAAACAAACTATCCTTTACTGTCCCTAAAGTACCTTGTAGTGTAGGACAGTGGGGGTCTTGAGCCTGATGAAGGCCGCTTGGCCAGTGCTGTCGCCACAACTGTGAAGGTATGGATTATCGTTAATTGTGAGCTCACAAAATGCATGTTTAGCGAGGTTTTATAATAAATAACATGCACTGCTAGTGAATGTATGTCTTCCAAGTGACAACATGTTTCCATTTTACGAAGCAATCTGTAAATGAATTGATGCAAAGTTATAATCTCATCATCATCAAGTTTCCTGCCAGCTGGCGTAGGCGTTCATGCCTCTCCACATATCTTGGTCTTTGGTGTTCTGGATCAATTCTGCTGAGGACATTCCTCCATGCCACCGTCTCAATCCATCCAGCATCATTTCACTTGGTCAGCTTATTCCCCTCGATCTTTCCAGACGGCACGATGTTCTCCAATGCCTCTCTTCTAATCACATGACAGTAGGTCAGCATGACCAAATGGATAAGAACGCGTGTTCTTAAACATCCGGTGTGCTGATGCCGAGGTAAGGGTTTCAACCCATACACCGGACAGTTGGACTACAATGATGACCTGTCGTCCTTAACTTGGCGACATAAATTACAAATACCTCTGAAGTCGGAATGGGTTCACCTGATGGTGAGGGACCCTGTTAATAGGGAAAGCTAATTCGCACGTAAAACTCAGTCCAGCACTACTGGAAGTAGTGTGTATGGTCTACGCTTGAGTTCAAAAGCGAGCGAGCGCAAAGAAAAATCACATGACAAAATACTCTATTCTGCTGAAATGTGCTGCTGGAGCCATCAGCATCTACACCAATCAGTTAATTGATTAATCAATCAATCAATCGGTCAATAAATAAATCAACAATCAATCCGTCAATAATCAATCAACAGTCAATCAATTTGTGTTCTGCTATCGAATGTCATCCCCGGGAAGGTTAACCCGGTCAACAAATGCCCGCAGAAGTCGGATGTGTCGGCATAACGGCGCAAGAACGCAGCTCTGCTGTAAACAGGCACAAGGCAATCACATCCGAAAAAAAAAAACAACTCCGGATGAACTCAGAAGAAGAAGAAGAAGAGGAAGAAGAAGAAGAAGAAGAAGAAGAATGTCATCCTACTATCTGTCCATTGGTAGCAAGCATTCAATAAATGAACTGCTGTAAGGTTTTATAACAAGATGTCATGTCAGTGACTAAGACTAGCGTCATAATTCATGAAAAACTGGGTGACTGCTTTCAAGAGTGAGTAGCGAGGCACCCCAGTGCCAGCTAATGGGTGCCCTAAGGGGCAACAAGTCGACTGCTGACTGGTGTTATTGAATACAGGCCCTTGGAGTACTGTTACCGAGATACCACGTTCTCTAGGGGGGATGGAAACGAATGCTTGCTTGTTTGCCCCAAGGTATAATATCCTCGCAGTTAAGACTCGGAATTATTCAGTGTTGTGGGTACTGCGGAATCATTTATGGCTAGTGTCACAGTCCTATCAGATAATGAAGGCAAGTAATGGAAAATGATGAACATATGAATGCTATTCTTTACTGGTTGAGTCTTGACCTCGGCAGGTTTAGGTCTTTCACAGCTTTACCTCTGAAGTCAGAGTGGGTTCGCCTGTTGGCGAGGGACATTGGTAATAGGGAAAGCTAGCCCACGCGTAAATATCATCCAGAGTGCACTACGATTGAGTTTAAAGCGAGCGAACAAAATAAAACAAAACTCCCCAGCATGCCATAGATTGCCTGTTTTGCTTTAGTTTTGCTGGTGAATTACTGTCATCGCACACGGATGTTTTTTTTTTGGGGGGGGGGGGGGGGGGGGGGGGGGGGGGGGGAGGGGGGAGTTTCCATGGAGAAGTGGTCAAGCCGTCTGACTCGGGCTCCCAAAGTTGTGGGTTCGATTTCGGGCCACGTCCTTCGGTTCACGAGTGATTTTTTCGGAGACTCTTGGGGGTCTTCGCTGGAGCTATGGAGTTCGTGCTTTGTGCGACGCTCTCCGCATTGCGGAAAGAGACTGAGCCATATGGGATAAAAACCCGGTGCAATGAAGTCGACCTTGTGGACTTTTAAGCGACTTTTGTTTTTAAGCGCACGGATGTTTACAGAAGTGATATATTCTCCTTTCACAATAACACAAGCAGAGTCTCAGTACAGTGCACGGACACCGTAACCCTGTTGGGTATTCAGTTACGTGCGTATCAAAACCAAGTAGACTATGGGTGTTCTTTGTTTAGGACAGGTTGTCTAATATTGTCGGCTCTCTGGCAATGGAGTTAAGAACACAATTTACAATCCCGCATACCACGTTCAAAACACAGTTGCAGATAATGTGGAAGCAGATGCCCTGCGCAGGTTTGTATACAATGGTATGAGTGCCGGTCATTCAGAAAGCAATGGCAAACTACTTAACGTAAGTTTGTCAAGAAATCACAAACGGTCAAAAATGCTGGGATTGACTGCGATGTCATGTAAACGCGCTATAACTAACTTTTTTTAATTAAGAAATGTTGCCTGGGTAGGGATATGTCCGGCCTGCTCTTGTCGATTTCCAGCTGCGGAGGAATTTCTAACGTGCCCAATTGCAGACTTTTTTCCGCCCTTATCTGAGAAGGCTACATGTCCTGTGTACTAGCTCAGGATCAGGGGGATCATACCACAATTTCTTATCTAGTAAAGCATCTAAATTGTCAACGCCATAAATCGAACCAGGTCAATACCAGTTAGAGGCGGAGGTCGTACGTTTGCACTACCGGCGCGTATGACATGTCAATCGGTGTAACTATCAACATCGTTATTTACATGTCCATAAGTTCTCACTAGGTTTTTACATTTATTTTTTCTCATAATATGCCCACAAAATCTCGACTGTCCGGCAATGCTTCAAATCTATTTTTTATTTCTATGTTGAATTTTTCTTGTATCATTTTCTCATTTATAACTGCACACAGATTAAATTAAATGACTATTGGTATATATTTGACCTGATTTAGCGTTATGTGTATTTTTAATACAACTAATCTGTTACCACTGTAACAGTCTGCATGTTGTATAGTTTATGCGACTTTTAAAGTATTTCGAAATATTTTGTCAGTGATAACTAATATATTATCATATAACTAGTCTATTACCACTGTAGCAGTCTGCATTTGGTACAGTTTTTGTGAATTTTAAAGCATTTCGAAATCTTCTGTCGATGAGGATGTGGTCAGTATGATTTTGATCTTACTGTCAGCACTCTTTCAAGCCCGTAATATTCTTAGCTGTTGCTGATATCATGTTGTCCAACAATCATATCATGCCATTTTGCCCACTCTACAAGTATATCCCCTCTGTCATTACGCTTCCGTAGTGTATAATTACATACTATGCAACCATCTTACTTGTTTCCAACTTTAAAAATTAGTCTCCCAATATATTTAATTGTCAGTTTCTGTGTCGCGTCGAGGCATGATCCAGTTCACTATAAAATTGTCTATGCTATCTTCAAAACAATGTTTTCCCGTATTGCATTTGAATAACGAAGAATATGCCTGGAAATGTCGCTGCATCACATCAGGTACATACTACCAATTTTGTGCAAACAGAAAGACACGATAGTCAGTTTAGAATTACCGTGGTAGACAATTGCAATTACTGCGTGAATATGAGTGCTGTATATTTCAGCTCGAAGGATTTATCTAATTACTTTAGTTTATGTTGTGATTTATCTAATTTAGTTTATGTTGTGTGATTTCTGCAAAATGAACCTGACGTGATGCAGCGAAATATGGCAGGCAATACCTTATGCTATCTTCATTTATTTCTGCTGTTAGAGCATATGCTTGAATGATGTTGAGATCAAACGGCCTGTCATTTATCTTTGTCGGTAACATTCTCACACTTCCCTGGATGTTTTAATAGATTTCAATCTTTCCAGACCAAAACATTGGCTACAGGTCTTTCGTAGTTCTTTTTCAAAGAATGTGTAATTATTTAATTATTAGATATAGTATTTCCTGTATCTTTCCATTTGGTTTAACACATTCCTAAGATGGTAATTTTCAGACTTTTATTGTCTTGTTTGATATTATGTAATTTAAGATCTGTGATCATGGTGCACACGTTAAACATTGTACTTCTTTTGCGTTCACTAACATGTGACAGTCTGGAGTTGCCTGTTGTACACGATTTCGCCTACCAGGCAAAGATGCTCCTATAGAGCATAATTTTGTCTGCAACTATGTGAGTTGTCGAATGATGATATATAAAAGCACTAGAGTGGTTTCCTCTAGACTCCCGCTGGTTTGTCTACGGCTAAACTTCCTAAACTGTCTTTAAACAAACGAACCCTTCAAGAAAGTAATGGGTAGTGATAGACATGGCTCTCTACCCACCGATGGCCATATCACAGTGTTAAGGCATTTTATAGAGATAGCTCTCACACATACTAACTCGCTCCTTTCAAAGACCACGGCCTGTGTTAGTCCATGGCTGCGTATGCAACATAATCTTAACTAACCCCTGTAGCTAGAGGTCACTCCGCCATCATCATCGGGGTACGCGCCTAGAGGTAGGGCAGGCTCCTGCACCAAGTGACCAACTAGATGTCACATTAAAGAACATAATAGAAGTTTTAAAAATAACATATTACAGAACAATTCTCCTTGAAAAGGGCTGAGGGGAAGGGATGGAGTGGCCCAAAGGCATACCTATTTGTGGTAGTCGTTAGTCGCAGTTCCAGCAGCACGGCAATGATCACCCCATAATGCTGCGTTCCTGTGGCGGCGAACATCACACAAAAAGCTCCTCACTGTCCCACGTGAAAAGTGGAACAGACAGCAGTCCCGACAAAACAAACAGCCTGCACACGCATTTAAAAGCATGCATAAGTTTGCAGCCAGAATTCCAACAAACTGTCCGCCACTAGAATTACAGTTCATCGTCGATGGAAGCAGCAGTAACTAGAAAAACCAGCAGTTGCACAAGCTGCATAGGGCAATTCAGCAACCGACCATCCGCCATTTTCGAAACATGCAGTTCACAATCCAACCACCACGGACAGTTGAAAAAGAAAAACACGTGCAATTCACAGCTCACCAGTGCTATTGAGTATGTGCACTGTATCGGGAATCCCCTTGTATGTTCGACGCTGTTGGAACATTGAAGGCAGATTCCACGCGCAATCCAAGTGACCCTTTAGAATCTAAATCAAAGTGAAAAAAGAGTTCTTTGAATGCTCAGGCCAAGGAAAGGAAAAATTCAGACCCGAGCATAAAAAGAAAGAAAAAGCTCTTTAAGAAGAAGAAGAAGAAGAAGAAGAAGAAGAAGAAGAAGAAGAAGAAGAAGAAGAAGAAGAAGAAGAAGAAGAAGAAGAAGAAGAAGAAGAAGAAGAAGAAGATGATGATGAAGGAGATGAAGAAGAAGAGTCATTAACTGGCGAGTCTATTCGAGCCAGACATCTCTTAGCAGGCAATTGATAACTGAAAATATATATATTTCCAACAGTTCCTAGATTTCAACGCTAATAGCAATGTGTTGCTAAATTTAAAAAAATAAAAAAAAAAGTAGCCCAGTTCACGTGACGTGATGCTCGTTAGAGAAAACGTTATTGTCATTAGGGATAACAAGCTGAGAAATGGTGACATCTGAATTGACACCAGAACGCCAGTCTCTATCCTTGGATAGATACAAATGCATAACAGCCTGGCATTCGTATGAATGGCGATCATTCATTTGTCATTACTTTCACAATATTCATTCGTTAATTCATACGCATATGTTGTCGTTAATTCGTTTACGAGGCCGTTTATTTATTCACAATTTTGGCTGTTAATCCTAGGATATAGGATAGTGCCAAGCGGTCTGCTTTAATAGTAGCTTAAATATATACGTAGTCTTGATGTTAGTTACAACTGCTAATCAGTTGGGAAAAGAACAGGCCAATAGGATTCCTAACGATCTACCAAAACGAATTCTGAACTGAGGATACAAGAAAGATTAATATGAAGCAAAATCTGGCTTCAGGACAGTCTTGCACGTGTCCTTTGCAGGACGTTGCGATCTTCTAGGCAATTTTACTTTCAGTAGTTTGCCATTGGTTTCCGAACCAAAAGACAACGTTAAGTCCAACATAGTACCGTTGTAGTGGTTGAAATCGCTGACCTTGCCTTCAGTGAACCAGAAGTTTCAGAGCGAGCGCTTTCATCCTTTCGAACACGCCGACGCAATAACCGAACATCAATACTTTGGATCGGGTCGGAATGAATTCAGATATGATCTTTCTAGCTCTACGAAAGAAGTTGTGCTCCGATCTCATTAAGAGTACAGACTATAGGAATCCCATCTCAGCGTGCGCATCCTGTTACATCTAAAAAAAAAAAAAAAAGCAAAACAGGTATTAAAAGTCGAGAGGATCGACTGCATTGCACCGAGTTTTATCTCATATTTTTCGTAAAATAGTAGCCTAACGGCGCTGCCCGGGCAAAATTTCGAGTTAAAAATCTACCCAAAGTATTTCAGGATCCTCGCCGGTGCTACGGGTTCGTGCACTGAGCTGAGATTCTTCGGACTCAAACTTGAGTTAGGAGTAGAACGGAGCACTTATGGATTACACCCGTGTGCCGGGATGTTGATCCGTCGACTAAACCACACCAACCAAACTTATCCCATATGGCTTGGTCTCTTTCCAAAGGACGGCCTGCCGAAAGCATCGCATAAAGCACGAATGCCGTAGTTCCAGCAACGGCCCCCACGAGTCTCATTAGAAAAATGCACTCGTGAACCGAAAGACGTAGCCCGGAATCAAATCCACAACCTTCGGAGCGCATAGCAGACGGCTTGACCACTTCCCCATGGAGTATCCAAATCCAGTTACACCGTCGTCCATAAGTACAGCTGGAATTCAATAAATCTTCAGGTATATATTTCCACTGTTAAAGATGATATTGAGTTGTCTGGTCCCGGAAACTTACCTTTCCTCGTGTGTTGTATTGCATCGTCAACTTCTGCTTTCAGTATTGGCGGTCCTTAGCTTTGATAGTGAATGCTTGTTTCCGATCTGCTATCATTATCATATAACACTTCCGTATATTGTGTTCATCTTTCAATTACATTGTCTTCGTCCATTAAAATTTACCTTTTATAGTTTTCAAACAATTAATTGCTTTATGCTTTTAATGTCTCTCTGGCCTAGGAGTTAAACGACTTTCTCCGTAATCCCGTTTATCCACGTAGGGTAACGCAGCGCGAGAGAATTGGAATCGGTTCTCGCCGCGTTGGTAACTTACGGGATAAGTGAGCCGGCCGCCCAAAAAGCAGTGGCAAACTACTGAGCGTAATCTTGCCAAGAATCAACAATCAGCTTGCAGATGTTGATGTTTACAACGATATCCTGTAAAGGATATGCGGAAAACAATGCCTTTAATGCCTGCTAGTTCCAGTATCTTTTTATGCATAGATTTTGTGTCTTCTCTTTGCTCCTCAAACTCCTTGCACTAACAATTTAGCCAGATTTCTTGTGATGTCTTACATTTTCTTACCATTTTTCTATGTGTTTGTTTAGTTATCTTGATTTTGATTGCCTTTTCTTCTATTGTCCCTCAGTTCTAGAGTTTACTCTGTCATTTATTTCTTCTTCTGAGCGTAATCTTGCCTAGTACATCAACAGCAGCTGAAAAATGCTGATGTTGACTGCAACGTCCTGTAAGGGATATGAAAATTCGTATTGACGCTTGAAGAAGTAGAAGATAGTTCCTCTTCTTTCCTGAAGTCTAGAGGTTGGTATCGCATACTCGTGTCTTTATGTTGCCACACATACACATACACTGCTCTGATTTTCGAACCACACCCTGTCGGATGTTATAGTGGGATTCTCATCCCGAACTTCCCCAGCGCTAGGCAGATACAGTACAAAACATACATTGTTTCCTTTAATTCTGTATTGTAATCTACGATTTTTATGTTACCTCTGACAGACAACTATCTTCTGTCTTACCAAGGATTGAACCCGGGTCTTTTGTCTGATTAGTATAATCTGCTTGGCAACCCGCACCCATTTAAGGATTACCGCTTCAAAACGGACGCTTTAAAAGCCAAAATGTTGCGTATTACATGTCTGTAACTAACCCATTTTGTGAGATCTGTTCTGGACCATTTGCTAACTCGTCGGATGTACATTACAAGGGCAGCATTAGGAAAAAAATAGAAAATCGATTGTTTTGAATCTAAAACAACACGAGTGTGATCTGATAAAGAAAATCGATATGTAACTACCAGTTTCATTTTATCTGTAATTTGTCTTTTATTTTGTCAGATAGTTTTAAGTTTAATTAAATACAAGCAGTACCACTGAAATGTTAAGTGCTGCAAATTGCAACTTGGCAGAAAAAGCAAGAACTGCGAGGAATCACTGATGAAGACGAGCATGAGGTATTTACGTGGCAATTGAAGACGTCTAGACACACGAGGTAGATAATGATCTTGCAGAAATATAACGAATCACTATCTTTTTACAATCTACCCTTTTTTTCTATTTCCCTTAGCTTAAATCGTGCTTTAGTTATTGTAAGGGAGCTGCATGGTCTCGTGGTATGGTGTCCGCCTCGAGTGCTGGAGGTCCCGGGTTCAAGCCCCGGTGGTGACCGGGATTTTTTCTCGTGGACTTCTAGTAATAAAATTTTCCCCTGGTATCTGGGTAATGAGATCGGGCGCCCGTGTGCATTGTTGCGCACGTAAAACATCCCTTGGCAGTTAGAAATCGAAAAAAGAGTAGCCTGGGCAAAATTTCGAGTTAAAAATCTACCAAAAGTATTTCAGGACCCTCGCCGGTGCTACGGAGTTGGTGCACTAAGCTGAGTTTCTCCAGACTCAGGTTTGAGTTAGGAGGAGAACGGAGCACTTATGGGTTGCACCTGTATGCCGTGATGTTAATCCAGCGACTAAACTAAACTTAGTTGTTTTTTTTTTCTATTTTTTTCTATACTCTCCAACATATTCCATTTACGCGGATCGTGCTTTAGTTATTATTTTTCCATTTTTATATACCCCCAACTAGATTGCTACGTGTATAGTCTCATTATAGCAACGTATGTCTAATTTGTTCAGATGAAGCTATTCGGCAACAGCCTCCATATTTTGGAAGGTAACATTAGAACCACATGCATGTGTACTGAATGGATCTCATAGAAAACATTAGAACCACACGCTTTTCTATTGAATGGATCTCATAGAAGACATTAGAACCACACGCATTTCTATTGCATGAATCTCATTGAATACATTAGAACCACACGCATTTCTATTGCATGGATCTCATAGAATACATCAGAACCACATGCATGTGTAACTGCATGAATCTCACAGAAGACATTAGCAAGAAGGAGAAGGAATAAACTGATTCAATTACGAAAGGCAATATATCGCCAAATATGACCTCCCATTTGGACAGAAGAACGATATATCGCCATCCTAGGGTTATATTGTTATTTGTTTTGTTTCGTGGTATCTTCCGCAATTTCAATGCTCTATGAACGGAGATTGGCATCATAATAGCTGTTCATTTGATTGTGTACCATGTTTACTACCATACCCACGTTTTGATTGGCACTGAATCAGTTAAGAGTAATAAATAAACATTGAAAGCTATGATCACTCCCGATGTCAATAAAAACTGCCATTTCTGACTATATTATCTTGCGGTGTAGAACTGGCCGGGATAGAGGGCGGTGGTGTGTGTGTGTGTGGGGGTGGGTGTGTGTGTGGGGGGGGGGGGTGTCTTGAACCTGAGGAATTAAGACCGCCTGGCTAGTCGCCACAAACTGTGCAGGTTAGGGTTTTATTTTTACCCCCGACAGAAAAACCCCAATTACCTTACCGAGGAATCGAACGCTGGTCTCCCGAATGGGATCCGTTCTAATCAATAGGTCAGACGCTCTTCGGACATGAATACACATCTTCCAAATTTCCACATCGCCTTTGAAGGAATAACTAGTCTTCGAAACACGGCCAGCATGACACCATCAATATGTCATCATCATTAATGACCTGTGCGGCCACTGGCAAGCAGACAGTGAAGGCAGACAACCTTGTTTGTAACAGATGTCTAGTACATCATGATTCTACAACCCAAGTTAGCCTTTTGCACGATGGAAAACACCAATAATAAGACATAATTGCAGTGAGAAAACGAGTGTTAAAGTGTCAAACAGAATTTATACTGGTGTATGGGCGTGAAGCCGACCTCCCTGGTCTAGGAGTTACACGACTTTCTCCGTAATCCCGTTTACTCTCGTGAGTAACGTGACGTCCGCAAGAATTGGTAGCGGTTCTCTCCGCGTCGGCAAATTACGGGGTATGTGAGCCGTTCGCTCAGAAAGCAATGGCATTCGACTGAGCGTAATCTTGCCAAGAAATCCTGTAAAGGATATGCGAAAAAAAAAAAAATGGGCGTGAAACACGAACCTTAAGCAGCAAGCCAGAATCATCTAATGCAGTGGTTCTCAACCTTTTTTTGGCCCGTGCCCCCCTTCACCATATTTTCATAACATCATTCCCCCCTTTCGTATTTCCTACCTAAAAATCCCGCCCGCCCCTACACAGTATACGTAATAATGGAAGCTAAATTTAATAGCACGTACTAAAACAAGTCTAGACGTCCACATAAAACATGATTTGTGGGTCTACTTACTTTATGGTGAGACATACAGAACCAAAGAGTATGAAGGGAAAATCAATATCAAGTAATAGGTTCTTGTATTAATACGATCTTGAAATAATCTGAATTCCCTTCTGGACACCCTAAAATTCCCCCCTGGAGGGCGGGCGGAATTCCCCACCTGTTGAGAACCACTGATCTAATGTCAATGATGGTATGATTACTGAGGTAAATACAAAGAACACCATGGGCGGACAAAAAACAAATAAGACCGTCCTTCAATAAACACATGAAAACCGTAAACTGATTACAAAAAATAGACAAAGACAGTCACGATGTATTGGGCACGTTATGAGGCGAAAGAAACTACAGTACACATCTTTGTGAAAACTGGCAAAGTTGTTAGGAAAAGAGCAAGCAAACGACAAGGAGGTAAATGCCTAGATGGCCTGTCCAAATAGCATAGTTGGGACAAGAAATAGAACTGATCTCCCCGGGAAGGTTAACCCGGTCAACAAATGCCCGCAGAAGTCGGATGTGTCGGCCTAACGGCGCAAGAACACAGCTCTGCTGTAAACAGGCACAACGCAATCACATCCGGAAAAAAAACTCCGGATGAACGAAGAAGGAGAAGAAGAAGAAGAACTGATCTAATACTGGTGATCGTGTGAGATGTCGCACCATGACCGCTCCGTCTATCGGCATTCATTCATTCATTCATTCATTCATTCATTCATTCATTCATTCATTCATTCATTCATTCAGTAGCATGTCCTTTGCAGAACCTCGCTCCCATAACAACCTTCCGGAAAACCTCTCGATCATAATCAAGATGTCCCGCATCCGATACACCCATCTGGAGATCATTCGCCACATCCTGCACCCATCTTCTCTTTGGCCTTCCTCTTCCTCTCTTCCCAGGCATATACCCCTCCATTATTGTTCTCTCCAAACTTTCGTGGCGTTTCAAGTGACCAAAATATTTCAATTTTCTTTGTTTTATCGCCTTTAATAGCCACCCTTCTTCAATATTCAGCTCTTGAAGTATGGATACATTTGTTCTTTTCTTTACCCAAGATATTCTTAGGACTCGTCGACAACATTTATATTCAAATGTATTTATGCGCTGTTCAGCTTGTTTAGTAAGTGTCCAGGTCTCACAGGCGTATGTTGCAATGGGAAAGATGCATGCTCTTAAAAATCTAATTTTTGTAGTTCTGCCTGTCCCACTCTATAATTTATTCAGTTGTTTTAGTCTGTGAAGAGCAATTGATAGTCGTCGTTTAATTTCTTTCATTGTGTCACCGTGTTTGGTAATCAATGACCCAAGCTATTCAAAATTTTCCACCACCTCCAATTTTTCCTCATTAACATATATTTCTTTCTCCACAGTGGTTTTATTTGTGTCTATCGGCACGGCACATGATAATTGTCCCGAAGCAGTTTGCAGCTATGGTTCTGTGATGATGATGATGATGATGATGAATATGTCGAGGGAAGCAATGATTTACGCGATGTCTGATGTCAAGGCAATATAATTCTCAGCTCACCGTGGCACGCCGGTTGAATGTTAAGAAGACACGCTTTGAACGTTGATTTCCTTGTGTCAGTCTGTGTGAATGCCATGACTACCTGCCAGGAATATTCCCGGCTATTGTCAGTTCTGACTGTTGTCTATCACGGACATGCCCCTTCCGGAGACCATACATCATTGCAGACAGCTCTCAGAACGCCCGGTCTGTCATTCTGGTAATACGTTTTTATTTCGCATCGGAATGGAAATTACACGTGGCTTATTTTCTTTCATGCTTCTTGTTATTGGCCTGCTTTCTCTTTCAGATCACTGGGTATGCAATTATGGATTGAAAGGGGGAGCATAGATCTTCATTACGATCACTTCAATTCATGCTTTCTTGCTGTCTATTTCCTGTCTGCTTCAATACGAAATAGTCTTGCCCGGTTTTCTTCCACTTCCGGGGTGACAGATATGCGTTGGTGCTTTTTTTGTACTCGTAAATGTGATTATTTTCTATATTCTTAGCCAAATGTAGTTCTCATGTGTCCTACATAAGTGAACTTGCTGTCAGATAACTTTATTGATGTCCTTGCTGCTACACTATCTGGGTGGTAGGGCAGTGGTTAGCAAGCTGTGCTTACCGGTACTGTGGTCGAGTGTTTGATTTACCCGTGACGCGGGTACCCATAATAGAACGGGTACCAGGATGTTTACAAGGTAATAAAGACGACCGACGTGATATTTACCACATTACCTATAGAGTGCAGATTGGTCTACAGAGGATTAAATCCCACAAAACTGCAGCATCGATGGACCGCCCTGAAGCATACGCCTTTACCCACCTTATTCCAAGCCCTTCTATTTCAAGGTTTTGCCATGACTGGTTGAGTTTTGCAGCTAAGGTATTCTACGGATGAGATAGCCAACCCCATGTCAACCCTCAGATTCCGCCTCGTACAATACACATGGTTTACGGCAGTGGTTCTCAACCTTTTTTGGCACATGCCCCCCATCACCATATTTTCAGAACGTCATTTCCCCCCTTTCGTATTTCCTACCTAACAATCCATCCCCACCCCTGCACAGTATACGTAATAATGGAAGCTAAATTTAATAGCACATACTAAAACAAATCTAGACGTCCACATAAAACATGATTTGTGGGTCTACTTACTTTATAAATTGAATTTTAGAAGGGTGAGACGTACAGAACCGTACAGTATGACGGGAAAACAGTATCAAGTAATCGGTTCTTGTATTAACGCGATCTTGAAATAATCATAATTCCCCCCTGGAAACCCTAAACCCGCCCCCCCCCCCCTGGGAGGGGGGGGGAATTCCCCACCCGTTGAGAGCCACTGGTTTACGGCATTACTTTTCTTTGCTCACACTATGAGTTCCGATGATACACTGGCAGTGGCGGACTGGACCTTAAATATTGGTTGCCAGGACTTAAAGGTCATTAGAATTTTAAAAATACTGTCTAATGTTTAAGAACGTCCACTCCATCAGAGGCCCACATGGCCCACGTGCTTTCGGGCAAGATGCCACCCGGGCCAGTCCGCCACTGTACACGGGGGTGTATTAAGTAAAGCTAACTTAATTCTTGTCCGGGTTGCAGAACAAAATATTCGATAACGCAAATTTACAATAAAATTGAAAACAAATACCACCAGATAATAAAGTACGCAGCCGGATATGCTTGTTTCACCAAACAAGGACTAAACTCGCCTTTAACACGGCCGAACAAAACAAGCTCGTTAAAAAGACAACCCCGTTTGCTCCATCAACAGAGATAACCGTTTGTATTGATTTCCCGCTAGTTAGAATTCCACACTTAACGATATTGCAGATTCCGCCGGAAATGTGAGCCAGGTTTTTAACACGGACATTAGCTTAAGTCATAATTACGGCCGTCACGAAGTTTTCTGAACCGCAGAATATTATCATCCCGTGAAATCCTGATTCCCTCGCAAGTTTACATGTCTGTTTTGTTACCTTTTTCATTATTTTGAAATCTAAAGCAATATTGTCTCGGTGTACAGTTTTTATACATGATGCATTTGAAACTGAGCTACCGATTTCACAGATTGAAGTATTTTGTTTTGTTTGAGTCGTCCTCTGTCTGGGCTGTATGCCACGTCAAACGTGGCCAACCTTTGTGTAAAATTTGGTTTTGGAATGCTAAAATGGCTCGAGGTGTGGCTTTTAAACAAATGCTCGACAGTATTCGTATTTTCTCCCGACCCGTATGATACATAATTTATGAGGTATTTATTAGCACTCATAGAAAAAGGAAAAACAGAAAGAAGAGATTAGAGAACACATTGAGCAATAGAAAAATTTCTTCTTCTTCGTTCCTTTTTCGAGGTAAGAGCATCACATCAAGTGACGAGTTGTATGCATCGCAAAGGTCACTTTAAACATATAAACATGTACTATAAATATGTGTCTATAATGTGGTATACGAACAGGCCTTAAACAACACCAACGTCTCGGTGAAGCAGCATTGAGTTAATTCAGCTGTAGTAAAATGTGTACCATCAATTCTTCTGCTGTAGTAAAATGTGTACCATCAATTCTTCTGCTGTAGTAAAATGTGTACCATCAATTCTTCTGCTGTAGTAAAATGTGTACCATCAATTCTTCTGCTGTAGTAAAGTGTGTACCATCAATTCTTCTGCTCTTGTAAAATGTGTACCATCAATTCTTCTGCTGTAGTAAAATGTGTACCATCAATTCTTCTGCTGTAGTAAAATGTGTACCATCAATTCTTCTGTTGTAGTAAAATGGGTACCATCAATTCTTCTGCTGTAGTAAAATGGGTACCATCAATTCTTCTGCTGTAGTAAAATGTGTACCATCAATTCTTCTGCTGTAGTAAAATGTGTACCATCAATTCTTCTGCTGTAGTAAAATGTGTACCATCAATTCTTCTGCTGTAGTAAAATGTGTACCATCAATTCTTCTGCTGTAGTAAAATGTGTACCATCAATTCTTCTGCTGTAGTAAAATGGGTGCCATCAATTCTTCTGCTGTAGTAAAACGGGTACCATCAATTCTTCTGCTGTGGTAAAATGGGTACCATCAATTCTTCATGCTGCAGTAAAATGTGTACCATCAATTCTTCATGCTGCAGTAAAATGGATACATGGGTACATGCGTCATGCTGAGATCAGCGTTGCCGAATGGATAATTGAGCTCGTTCTTAAACATCCGGTGCGGTGATGCTGAAGTATGGGGATTAAACCCCTACACCTATAAGCTGGACTCAAGTGTTGACGTTTCGTCCTTGACCTTTCTCGACCTTGGGGAAGTCGTAGTGGGTCTCCCGTGATGATGGACACTGGTAAAAGGGAAAGTTAATCCACACTCCCAATTTAGTTCAGTGCTACTAAAAGTGGCGTGTATAGACTACGCTTGAATTCAAAGTTAGCGAGCGCTAAATAAAAATTCTGCATGGCATATTGGTATATTATTTTTGGATTTACAAGAGATACAGCACGCAGGACTATGCGCTACCTTCTTGATTTTCTAACCATTGGGGAGCGAAAACAAATTTGCCGAGCACGTGCCTACCTCAGGGTCATCGCAAACACACAACATCCACTACATAGTGAAATTAAGAAGGTGAAGGGCAACTGGTTAAAAAGAGGAAAGTCGTAGATGGGTCAAGCCGAAGACATTCATCAACAGGTGTGTTCACTAGAGGACTTAGAACCTGGCTTGGAGTGGGTACAAGTGCCAACATATTTCTGTACGTCATTTTCAGTTTGCATCCAACTAGACAGAAAATGCAGACAAGAAAATCCGGCTGCTGTGCTGTGGAGGCGGAAGTACAGGCTTTGATCTTCGAGAATTCTTTAGAGGGTGATGCTGTCAATTACACAGATGGGTCGGTAGTTCCACGAGTGAGAAGTTCATGGGCCGTTACGGCGGGGCAGGCCTGAGGGAGAATTGTGAAGGAAGATTCTGGTGCTTTTGCTTTGACCACAAGTAGCCTGACTATTGAAGTTATGGCAATAAGTAAAGCAATAACATGGCTCGAGACATTAACCTTCACTCGGGCATGTTTCCTTAGTGACTCAATTAGCACGCTCAAGAAGACAGAGATGGGATACATCCGAAGAGAAGGAGCGGTCTACGCTGGCAAAGATTAGTTTCATTTTCGTGCCAGGGCATGCGGGTGTACAAGGAAATGAGCAGTCTGACAGGCTTGCACGTAAGACTACTATGAAAGGCGGACGAGCCATGGAATGCTCTACGAGAAGAAAGTCGTTTGCGAGAACCAAATGATACTTTGAATCTACAACCATGGTCAGGATGCGAGAACAGCAAATTTAAAAAAGTGTGGCCAAACAAGAACACTACGCTGGATGCCAAAGATGATTAATAGTCCAACACAGAACTGGTGTCATTAGCCGCTGCACAATGCGGGATTTACTGAGGAGGTGATCCGAGCACTAATGGACTGAATGTTTCGATGTGCAATGAGGATGATCTGTCGACTAACTAAACTGAATAAAAGAAAAGCTAGTCACCTGAATACATTAAGGTCATGTCCAAGTATACATGGCGCCGTAAGGGTTTACATTCTCCTCGCCAGCATCTGTGGTTACTATCCGCAAACTGGTTGATTCTGCATACAGATGAACGCTTGCTAGTCCTCCAGCGTAAACCAATCGATACGTATATATTACAGTCTGATCGGAATTATATCTTAAGGCTTCCCTAAAGTGTACTAATGTGATTTATTCTCGCTCCGATACGGTCCGAATTAGAGTCGCTGCTGAATAGCTAATATAGGTTTACGACAATCTACTTAGATCTTCTGTCTGTCTGTCTGTCTGTCTGTCTGTCTGTCTGTCTGTCTGTCTGTCTGTCTGCCAGCCGGCCGGCCGGCCTGCCGGTCGGTCGGTCGGTCGGTCGGTCGGTCGGTTGTTCGGTCGGTTGGTCCGTCTGTCGATCTGCCTGCCTGCCTGCCTGACTGCCTGTCTGTCCGTCTGCCTGTCTGTCTGCCTGTCTGCCTGTCTGTCTGCCTGTCTGTCTGTCATTCGGTTTGCTTAGGTCAGTTGATGGGTGGCTGGGTTGGTTGGTGGGTTTGTGGGTGGTTCTGAGGGTCTGTCAATCAGTCCGTCTGTCTGTTGGTTAGTGTGACTGCTTACCATGACAATGATGAAGGTTTAATTCCCAACAGTGTTAGGATCATGTGATAATTTATGCACCTGAAGTGAACCCAGTATTTTCAAATGGATACCCGATAATGTTCAGAAACTCTGGAGCTGTTTAGGAACGATAATGAAGGGAAATGGCTACCTCACCTAATATGCCCAGACCTAAATTACTTGGACATCTTACACTTTGTATCTGAACGGTATTATCTGTCATGTGACTTGTTAGTGATTAGTAAGGATCGTAATTATAATCATCATCACACTCCAGACAGGGCCATAGCTGCTCCGATCTCCCCCTTAACACCCTGCCAGCGAGTTGATCGTGCCAGTTCTGTGTTGGTCAATCAAATATCTTGTGCTCTTGACAAAATGTTCACGTCTGGCGGTTCCCCGCCCCACTCCCACTACCCCACTCTGGACAAGGAAGCAGATTCCAAGGTCATGTGACCTTTTACTGATTTCATATATAGTAAAAACTTGGAGCTCAGTGGCTAGAGCGCCAGCTTATCGCGCCAAAGGTCATGCGTTCGAATCCCTGTCGTGGTAGATTAAAAATGACCTTTACTCTCAGGTAAAAACAACCTAAATTAGGTACCAGGAAATGACTTGGGAAGTCAAAGCGGCCAATGTGATACTGACCATATGACCCAGCTAGTACCGAGTGATCTAAAAATATGGGTCTAGCACCATGTACCCAATGTACTTAAAGACATATAAAAGGCTCCCTCCTTTGCTTTACTTACATTATGCCCTGTATGCCTCACATGGTAGAGGCTCCTATCCTTGTTACATTGTAACAACTGGTAACATTAGTGAACACGAAGATAGCAAAAAGCGGCTAGATAAGATTATCTCCAGTCGTCGGGTTCTCTCATCATCATCATCCAGCGACTTCTTCTATGTAGAACACTGCCCCAACCTTGTTTTCAAACTGCTCTCTCCCTCCCTCCCTCCCTGCCTGCTTCCCTCTTTCTCTCTCTCTCTCTCTCTCTCTCTCTCTCTCTCTCTCTCTCCCTGCCTCCCTCCCTCCTTGCCTGCCTCCCTCTTTCTCTCTCTCTCTCTCGCTCCCTGCCTCCCTGCTTCCCTCTGTCTCCCCCCGAACTCCCTCCCCCTCTCTCTCATAAACATGGGCTGTGGCGAAGGAGTTATGAATACACTTCTTAATCCCGCATAACGCGTTTGAAACACAGTTGCGGAAGATTTGTAAGCAGACCGCCTCGTGTTGGTTTCAATACAACGGTGTGAGTGTCGGTCGTTCAGAAAGCAATGGCAAATTACTGAGAATAAACTTGCCATAACAATCACAAACAACCCAAAAATGCTGGGGTTGACTGCGACGCCCTGTAAAGGATATGCAACTAACTAACTCTTTCATAAACCTTGATGTTATCATGTGGACATTATCTCTCACGTCTTGAATACATCTCCGTCGTAGTCTTTCATTATTTCTCACGTCTTGAATACATCTCCGTCGTGGTCTTTCATTATCTCTCACGTCGTGAATACATCTCTGTCGTGATCTTTCTTGCCCCCCTCACCACCGGCACGCTTACCCACATAATGATCTTTTCACACGCTGGCAATTTTTCAGTCACTCTGTATTGTTCTTGAATTTCTTTATCTAATTTTAGAACCTCTTTGTTAAGTATCACGTTCTTAACCACTTACTTTCCTCTCTCCAGTCTTACTTTTATTAGTCCACATAGTGATACATGATCTCTATTACAGTCAGCACCAGGCATTGTCTCTACATTAATTAAAACATTTCAGCATGTTTTATTAATAAATATGTAGTCAATTCGGTTGAGTATTTTCTTATCAGGCTTTTCCATGTTGTCTTTCGTGGTGTTTAAACCAGGTGTTCCCAATTATCATATCACTGATATTGGCCCATTCTTTTAGTTTCTCTTCACTTTCATTTCTTGTAACTTAACTATAATTCCTCACTAAAATTCCTCACCATTCCATGTTTCCCTTTCTTGCTTTTGCTTTAAAATCCCCTAGTATTATTTTTATTTCTTGTGATTTAATTTGAGATATCGCCATTTCAACATCATCGTTAAATGTTTTATTTCTTCGTCACTACTGCGTTTTACTGTTAGTTGAGTATAGTACGTAATGGCCGACTTCTACGTTTTATGACCGGTCGACTGCACAGGGATGGTTGAAGCGTGGCATTCGCACTGCGAGCGCTAACAAGTCAAGTCGCATTATCCTGTCAATAAGCCTGATACGCGGGAAAATGTCACGTTGAAAGTCCAACAACAAGAAACACGCTGTTGCCAAGATGTGCAGCGTGGGAGCCGACAACAAGAAGAAGAACGCGGAGAGCCCACCTGCTAGCTGCATCAAAGAGCCTGAGACTACAGCCATCACTGAAGCTACTACGAGGGAGAAGATTGACAGCCCAACACAGTCAAGAACCAAGACAGCAGAGAAGAAGGAGGAGAAAGACACCAGAGTCGGAAACACTGACTCAAAAACAGCCCGATGGGTTGTCAAGCGGATTCCTGTGGAGCTGACAGATGAAGAAATCCTGAAGCAGCTACGTGAAGAGAATCTTCACATCCGATTCTTGAAGGCGGAGCGGCTTCTCACCTACTCCAAGATACCTACAACCTTGGCAGTGGTGACATCGGAGGGCAGCGAAATTCCGACCACAGTATCATTCAACAAGAGAATGCAGCAACCAGAGAGATTCATTCCAAGAATCACGCAATGTTCCAGATGTCAGAGGGCCGGACACAGCAGAGCTACGTGTCGCAGTAGGGACTGAAATATGCCGATACTGCGCCGATCGCCACGCCTTCAAGGAGTGTCCACTGGCCAAGCTGGACACGGACTTCAGAGCCCCAAACAACAAAAGAAAGTGCGCCAACTGCCAGGGCAAGCATGGAGCAAGATACTTGGGCTGTCCGTACCTGCAGAGACACAGAGACGTCTTAAAGATCGCCATCATCACAAAGACTCCATTCAAGGAAGCAATGCAGAGGAGCGAGACAGCCACGGGTATAGCACAAGCCGAAAGAGATCAACTTCAAAAACAGATAGACGAGTTGAAGAGACAAGTCAAGGCACTGCTAACGCCGACCCCGAATAACGACAACGAAAAACTTCTGGCGGAAATGAAGGAGATACAGCAAAACATCAAGCAAGAAGTAGAACATATGGCACTGATTAAGAAGGAGAATGAAGAGATCCTACAAACCATTAAATCAGAGCGAGAACTACAGAAAGCTGAATTGGAAATACTCCGAAACAAAACCACAGAATCATTCAAAGGGAAGCCAGTATCCCACCAAACATCAGAAGAAAATCGAGATGAGCACCCTGACGACGGCATAGAGGACGTCCCGATGCCAGAAGTAGAAATGACGGTTCCCGAGAAACAGAGGCACTACGAACTCACGTGCGAGGAATACAGAAAGCGCATGATAGAAAAAAAAAGGAGAAGTACAAGAAACTCTACGGAAACAAGAAACCAATACCCTGCTTTAAAGACACAATATATCTTCCACATATGGAACCCGGTGATGAATACCCATGGCGGTACTACATTGAAGACGGAGAAATCATCCCATGATTGAGCTCGGAGGAAGCAATCAAAAGACAACAACAACTCAAACGCGGGAAGTGGAATGAAAGAAAGCGCAAGGAGGCACATCACATCGAAAAGCTTCTACAGTTACTTCACAATTGAGAAGACAAAATACCAAATAAAAAGTCCTTATAAGGACTGCAGCCAGTCAAACCAGGAGCCTGCACCAACAAAGAAAACAAGAGGAAACATGCACAAAGGACAGCCACCGACCGATCCCCCAGCTGGAGTGGGATTACGAAAAGTCCTTATAAGGACTGCAGCCAGACGAGCCAGGAGCCTACACAAACAAAGAATGCCACAAGCACAGACGAGCACAAAGGATAGTCGCCGACCGTCCCCCTGCTGACGTCACAGACACAAACGATACATAACCAGTCCGAGATAGGACTCACAAGACAAGAATTAGGGATAATAAACCCACAAAAACCACGGACCTCAACAATAACCACAGCTGATGAAGCAGGTTAGACGAGGCCGAATTTGGAATTTTTGTTTTTGAAAATTGGAATTGGAAATTGGAATTGGATGGTTGAAGATTGATTAACTCTTTTTTCAACATAGGCTGGTATATGTTCGGCTACTCGATGTACTAACTGTCTTTCCGTTCTGTCTATGTAGGTTTCTTGACGCTCACACTAGAATTGATAAATGCTGTTTGATGTTGTTTATGGAGACAATGACAAATACACAGATGGAGTAGGAAATGAGGCGGTTTTGTATCCGATCATTGTTTAAGCAGCAAAGAATATTTACAACTATTTTAAATCGATCGTGTATTGGTTTCATTATACCATCTCCTCGAAAGGTAGCATAGAAATACGTGAAATTTGGGAACCCTTAATTCTGCAGGGTCGGTTTGGGTGACTGATAGTGACGTTTTATGAAACCGGCTAGAAATCCATTAGAGTTCAGCTTGATGAAGGGTTCCTAGTTTGTCCTGTAGTGTGTCATTCATTGCTCTCTGCCCAATGTATGGAGATACTACGTTCTGTCCACTCTTGAATGTTATCAGTCGAGGATTTTTTCTGCCCTCCTCTTCTAGGTTTGCCCTCACTTGTTCCCTGGAGGATTACATCAGGAGAGGGTGTAAACGTGTTAGCATGTCCAGAACAGAAACGCTGTCGACGTTACGCCACTGACAGAAGAGGTTCTTTTCTGCATACGTATTTTCTTTGTCTCTAACATAGGTATTTGTTTTCTGCTCCGTCATACTACTTGCGCAATCTTTCCTTGCAGCATAGCCTCCCCGTGATATCGGTCAAGACATCATCATCATCATCATCATCATCATCATCATCATCATCATCATCATCATCATCATCATCATCATCATCATCATCATCATCATCATCATCATCATCATCATCATCATTATCATCATCATCATCATCACCATCATCATCATCATCATCATCATCATCATCATCATCATCAGTCGTCGTCGTCGTCGTCGTCGTCATCATCATCATCATCATCATCATCATCATCATCATCATCATTGTCACTTGTTTTCCCGGGAGGAAGTTGGAATCAACAAGCACATCTTCAAACTTATTATCTGTTGGGATTATTGACTGACTTCTGTCTACACTCCTCCCTTCTGTCTTCCCTTCCATATATCTATTTCTTTCACTCTCTCTGTTATTTCCTCCACACATACTCCGACAACAGTTCCTTTCAACGATAAATAAAAGATTTATTAATAAAACTATGTCTGGTGTATGTATGGACTGGGTAAGCGTAGTGGATAGTGTATTCTTTTGTTGGTGCAAGAATGAATTCTGAATGTCTAGCAGCGGTGTCACATCTCGCCCACTCATTTGGCAAAACCACAGGACAGCACATCAAACAGGAAAGATCTCACCCTGGATGATCCGTATGCTTGAGTCTGATGGTAAATCCTTTATTGAATGAAACAAAACTGTTCACCACTGGATCACTGTACATTAATAATAGTCCAGTAAGTTTATAACTTCTCCCGAGTCTGTTTCATTAAAGTAATTATCCAACATTGGAAAAAAACCACATCACCACAGTTCAGCATATTGTCTCTATGAGTAGCAATGTTTTGACTTGTCTATTGTTTCCTAACTATGCGTACAAGACGTATGTAGTTTTATTTTTCTTTGCTTTCTGCAACTTCTCTTTCTTTTTCCAGTATTACTTTGGTTATCTAATTATTCGTTTCTTCCTCTTCAACGTTCCCTTAAAGGTATGTTTATTTTGTATTAGACCTTGTCTCGGTTGTTCCTTGGTTTATTGAGGTATTTGCTCTCCTCACAAATGACATGCCTTGAGTGTATCAACACAGCTTTTTCCAGCACACACGAAGTATGTGTCTATCTTCTTTGATATATCCGGATAGGAGTTTGAACCTGTGAAAAATATAACAGATCCAGTGATAAGCGTCTGCCACTTAATACTACTTATGCAAGTGTCCTTCTCCAGCCATAATGACAAGGCTTCCGAAGTAACCACCCACATAAGACATATGAATTCACCAAAGTCTAAACTATTCACTAATAGAAAGCAATGATAAACACTATGCACACACATCTATTTTCCTAAGCTAAAACTATACTCTAATATTAGTTTTACCTTATATATATATATATATATATATATATATATATATATATATATATATATATATATATATATATATATATATATATATATATATATATATATATATATATATAGAATTAATGTAAGTCCCCGAATCGAAATTTATCCGCAGCCAAGCACTCTATCCCATTATAAGGGAGGATATTTCTTTTCATTACGGGACACATAATCCATCTTTCCGTCCAGTTTGGTAGCACACTAAACAGAAACTCCATGTTCAGCTATTTATATTGCGTGTCCCATCCTCCGTTGATTGTTTGATGTCCATACATCAACACTCGCATTTGCCGTTCCCGTAACATCAAACGTTCAGTGAAATCACGTATACGTCCGGGCGCTCCGTGCTCCGGTCCGCTCCGTCCCTACGATGTTTCCCTGTATTCTCCGACGCTGGTACCTCAAAGTGTCCAAACCCTTTGATCACCGTCTCCCGCTGCGTTTTTCCCGTGTCGAAGTTTCCCCCAGCGCGATCGTACCTTTTCCCGTCCGGTCAGATCGTCAAGCAATGAACTTTACGAACATCTGTATCCTATTTTCATATTTGTCGGTCAATGATCTTTTATTCGTCCTCATCTCAGAATGAAGTACACGATTGTTAACCCTTCTCCTTCCTTGTATTTTAATATGTAAGTTATCAAGGAATCATTAAACTGCAGTTTTTTCCGTGACATAGGCCCCCTCTTAAGAGAGTTGACCGCGTCGACTCTTCATCCCTGTAGTTTTGATTCCTATGATCCTCCAACTTATTCCTCTTCCTCTGGAGTTGGATGTCTAGATAAGAAATCCGCTCCTACATTCTCCTTACCAGGATGTATTCCACTGTGAAGTTGTACTGTTGCATCAACAACGACCATCACATCCACCGTGCGTTGAGCTTCTGCGAAGTAGCTATTAACATCACGTGTTGATGATATGATTGGATCCTCACATGGATCAACACCTCATCCAGTAGGCGACCTCATATGCACCCTACCATACTACTCATGACTGAAACTAGTGTTGGCTCATCGCTCCTGTACGTTCAGTCGACCTCCTTTCCACTGGCGTAAGCGATGGCTCACAATACAGACGGATCGTCCCATCCTGATTGTAACACTGCTTCCATGTCCTCTTGGTTTCCCCCGGCTTTGCCTCTGGGGATGTTCCACCTCGTCCTCGTTGGACCGAGTCGTCTTTCCCAAATCTCCTGGACTTTTGCTTCCAGGACCATCTTGGGCGATATTGTATCTGGTCAGCCAATCTTCGGTTGGAGTCCCGGGTATTTCTCGCCTTTCCCGACGTTACCCACCCCTTCTGAACTTGGTTACTAGGGCAAGTTTCCCTCTTGTCCTTTCCCTGACGTGTGATTTCCCTACTCCCTCCGTTGGGTAAATCTGACCTATCACGTACTGTCCCATAGGCTCTCCTATGTTGTACTGGCGATCTCTGGTCTTCGTCTGGACTGGTAACTTTTGTCCCAATGGCTGCCATCACCATAAAGTGCGAAGCTTTGCTCCCGGATCTCTCCTCATATTTCCTAATGAGATGTCTAGGGAGATTTTTCTGCTCTTCCCCGATCTGTATTTTGTAGATGTTCTTGGACACCACCTTTTCCACAGGATAAGGTCCTTTCCATCCTACTTGAAGTATATTGGTCTCTGCTGGACTCCACACTTCCACTTTGTCTTCCACTTTAAGAGCTATTTTACTCTTAGTCCGCTTGTTGGGTGGTGCGTTCTGGCACTCCGAACAAGACTTCAACCACCGGCGTACATCTCCGGTCATTCCTGGCCAGCAATAATGGCCGGAAATTTGCTGCAAGGTCTCTCTGACACCCATATGTCGATTCTCGCCTATGATGTGTCCACTCTGAAGAATGTGAGGACGGTGGGTCTCTGGAACCACCCAGTGCTCGTGCAGGTTATCTCCCCTCCCAGCTCTCCGATAGAGTAGTCGATTCTTCAGAAAGTACTGTCCCCGTTCTGGTGGCTCAGCCCTTCTTTGCAGCTTCCTGTAGCAAGGACGCAACGTAGTATCCTTCCTTTGGGCAGTATGCAATTCTCCTATCCCTGAGTTGTCGCATAGTGTCTCTGCCTCTTTTTCCTTCCCTTGAGATCCACTGACTACTGTTCCCTTGTGGGCTGGCTGTTTTGGCATCCCCAAAAAGACATATTTTGTGCCAATGATCATGGGAAATAAGGAGTCAGATAATACAGCAGCTGGAATAATGCCCGTGACGTATCTGGATTTATTCTCCACCTTGGCGATTGGCAGCGTCATGGTAACAGCACTCCTCATTGCCGGCTGTATCTCTATGGTCTCCCCTGTAAGTTGGTCTGGGCTTACCAAGCTGGCGTCCACCACCGCTTCCCCATCCAAACCGGTATCGTAGAGACAAACAACCTGCTGGCCATTGACTTCAATCAGTTCAACCACAGGTGGTCTCTCTTGGTCCTGAGTGTCTTTCATCTCCTTGACCGTTTCCTTGCCTTCCTCTTTTGATTCCTCGAGGTTGGTTATGCAATTGGCGTCTTCTGCCTTGCATCTGCAGTCCACAGTATTATGTGTTGTCGACTGGCAGTGAGTGCACCATGTTCCCTTCCTAGGTTTCCGTGTGTCCTTTTTGTTCCTTTCTCCTTCGCCGACCTCAGCCTTGTCTGTGATCACTGTCATAGGAATCACTTTGCATGCTGCGAAGTAAGAACTTTTAGGTTTCGATCTGCAGTCCTTCGTGTTATGAGATGGCACTTTGCAGAATGAACACCACTTCTCAGACCACTGTCGTTTCGCTGGAGAATTCGAGGTGTTCTGGTTTCCTTCCTTCACCTTCTCTGAACTCTCCTTTGACGCCTTTATATAAGGTTCCAGTTTTTCTCCTTCCCAGTTTTTTAGGTTTCTTTTTCTCTTGTTTCTCCTGACCTTTGGTTTGGGTGCTTAGTTCCGCCGTCTCCCCATGTACCTCTACGAATCGTTCCGCCAGCTTATTCACAACATCAATCCGTTCCGCCCCTTGTTCTCCCAAGAAGGTTCTGAGAGGTTTCGACATTTGCTTTCGCATCTGGTCGACCACCATCATCTCTTCGAGACTCTCATAATCCCTCTTGAATTCTGCCAAGTCCATCCATTTCTGGAGATAGGATTTCAGCCTCAGACTGTAGGCGGCGAATAGCTCTCCCGGCTCTCGTCTAGACGCTCTAAACTTCTTCCGATACGTTTGTGCTGTAACTTCATAATGTTTCATCAAAGCGGCTTTCAATTCCTCATACTGATTTTCATGTCCTGGTGGTAGGCGTGTGTAGACCTCGTACCCTGAACCACGTAAAGCCTGGGATAATTTAAGAGCCCATCGGCTTCTATCCAGTCCCATAGCGACTGCCATAGCCTCGAACCGATCCAAAAACTGGTATATCTTCTCTTTACTTTCATCAAAGACCGCCAAGGGAAACTTCATGGCATGGTAACCCTGTCCAATCATGTGGGTTGCCCCAGGTGAAGATGAACTTCCTTCTGCTGCATCTATTTCACCCTTAGTTTGTGTCTTGAGTTCTAACTCTTTCAATCGGTATTCATGTTCCATTTCTTGTCTCCTGGCATTCTGTTCCATTTCCAGTTTCTTGGTCTCCTGGTCCAGTTTCTTGGCCTCTTGTTCCATTTCCAGTCGCTTGGTCTCCTGTTCCAGTTTCTTGGCCTCTTGTTCCATTTCCAGTCGCTTGGTCTCCTGTTCCAGTTTCTTGGCCTCTTGTTCCATTTCCATTCGTTTGGTCTCCACCTCTATTCTTCTCACTTCCAACTCGGCCTTTCGATCTTCTCTTTCCGCTTGACGAATTTCCCTCTCTCGTTCCTGTATGTAATCAGTTAGTTCCGAACCAGCTAAACCAATTGCCTCCCCGTTGGCCCTCAGTTCGGCTGTAGTTACTTTAGGAGTTGCCATAGTTAAAGCAGGTAAGTCAGCAAGTTGAGTACAGACACCTCCAGGCAGTAAAGAAGTACTCACTATAACCAGATAATCTATTATAACCTATATCAATTATCTATGTCTATTTAATATATTTAATCTACAACACCACACAGTACATCACAACCACTCTCTCATCCACAAGAGGAGATATAGGATACAGACTTATGTAGACGTGTGACCGTGTGACTAGGTATGTAATGTGTCTTACCACCTATCCACATTCACCCTGTCTGGAACTTTCTCACTGTAAAGTCACCAGCATTAACGAAATGTTTCTACCATAAATGTAATGGCACCATATATCCAATGGACGTCCTTCCATTAAAAGTCATCAATGTATACTTATATTTATTCCAATCAGTATGTCCCAACATGCAGGTACTCCGCTATGCCTGTGCCAATATTCAGGTACCCCTCTATGCATATACCCTGTTATGCCTCCAGGTCATATGGGTATTATGTTGTACCCCGCTCGCTCCACCAATTATGTCACTTGTTTTCCCGGGAGGAAGTTGTGTCAGGGTCTTAAACTTGGCTCGCTAACCTAACAGTGTGGGACAGTACAAGTACAACGTGATTTGACGTAAGACTCAACGACGCACCGTTCTATGGATTTATTCACATATCAAATACAGAACGATGATCACAACAATATACATTCGATACTTCAATACACTTACATACAGCTCACAAGTCTCACTCAAGATGTCCAGACACTCGACTTTCAGTACAGATACCACACAACGCCTTTCTCTCTGCACACGTCTGTCCGAGTCGAAGTCCCAGAGCTGTCTGCCGCTAACTCGCAACTCGCCTCTCACCTCAGGTGACGTCACGAGGCATGCGTGCGTTTAGCGTCGTCCTTGCTTGACCGCTGGTCGCTTGTCAGCCAGCAGTCTTGCAGGCCGGTAACCACTATTCGCCTGGCGGCATAACGAAGTTACCGCGTCCCTACTGGGAGCTAAGTCGCCTGGCGGGCGTAACGATGTCACTGCATCAATGTCCCCTTTCTGGACTCTGACAAGTTGGAATCAACAAGCACATCTTCAAACTTATTATCTGTTGGGATTATTGACTGACTTCTGTCTCCACTCCTCCCTTCTGTCTTCCCTTCCAAATATCTATTTCTTTCACTCTCTCTGTTATTTCCTCCACACATACTCAGACAACAAGTCCTTTCAACGATAAATAAAAGATTTATTAATAAAACTATGTCTGGTGTATGTATGGACTGGGTAAGCGTAGTGGATAGTGTATTCTATTGTTGGTGCAAGAATGAATTCTGAATGTCTAGCAGCGGTGTCACATCTCGCCCACTCATTTGGCAAAACCACAGGACAGCACATCAAACAGGAAAGATCTCACCCTGGATGATCCGTATGCTTGAGTCTGACGGTAAATCCGTTATTTAATGAAACAAAACTGTTCACCGCGGGATCACTGTACATTAATAATAGTCCCGTAAGTTTATAACTTCGCCCGAGTCTGTTTCATGAAAGTATTTATCCGACATTGAAAAAACACCACATCACCACAGTTCAGCATATTATCTCTATGAGTAGCAATGTTTTTACTTGTCTATTGTCTATGCCTACAAGACGTAGGTATTTTTATTCTGCTTTGTTTTCTGCAAACTTATATTCCTTTTTTCCTTATTGCGTTAGTTATCTGGATCTTCTTTTTCAAAGTTCCTTTAAAAGTATAGTTTATTTCTTCTTTGATCCTGTCTAATTTATTACTTGGTTTATTGGGGTATTTGCTCTCCCCACAAATGAAATGCCTTGAGTTTTTCAACCAAGCTTTTCCAGCACACAAGAAATATGTGTTTATCTTCTTTGATATATCCGGATAGGAGTTTGAACCTGTGAAAAATATAACAGATACAGTGATAAGCGTCTGCCACTTAATACTACTTATGCAAGTGTCCTTCTCCAGCCATAATGACAAGGCTTCCGAAGTAACCACCCACATAAGACATATGAATTCACCAAAGTCTAAACTATTCACTAATAGAAAGCAATGATAAACACTATGCACACACATCTATTTTCCTCAGCTAAAACTATACTCTAATATTAGTTTTACCTTATATATATATATATATATATATATATATATATATATATATATATATATATATATATATATATATATATATATATATATATATATATATATATATATATATATATATATATAAAATTAATGTAAGTCCCCGAATCGAAATTTATCCGCAGCCAAGCACTCTATCCCATTATAAGGGAGGATATTTCTTTTCATTACGGGACACATAATCCATCTTTCCGTCCAGTTTGGTAGCACACTAAACAGAAACTCCATGTTCAGCTATTTATATTGCGTGTCCCATCCTCCGTTGATTGTTTGATGTCCATACATCAACACTCGCATTTGCTTTTCCCGTAACATCAAACGTTCAGTGAAATCACGTATACGTCCGGGCGCTCCGTGCTCCGGTCCGCTCCGTCCCTACGACGCTGGTACCTCAAAGTGTCCAAACCCTTTGATCACCGTCTCCCGCTGCGTTTTTCCCGTGTCGAAGTTTCCCCCAACGCGATCGTACCTTTTCCCGTCCGGTCAGATCGTCAAGCAATAAACTTTACGAACACCTGTATCCTATTTTCATATTTGTCGGTCAATGATCTTTTATTCGTCCTCATCTCAGAATGAAGTACACGATTGTTAACCCTTCTCCTTCCTTGTATTTTAATATGTAAGTTATCAAGGAATCATTAAACTGCAGTTTTTTCCGTGACAATCATGATCATCATGATCATCATGATCATGATATTCATCATCATCATCATCATCATCATCATCATCATCATCATCATCATCATCATCATCATCATCATCATCATCATCATCATCATCATCATCATCATCATCATCATCATCATCGTCACGTAGCAAGTCCTGTGCAGAAAGTCGCTCCCATCACCACCCGCTGAAAAATGTCTCGTCCATCTATCAGTCCTGCCTCATGCACATCCATGCCCACGTTGTCTGCAATGTCCGGTGTCCACCTGTATGCTGATCAACCCTTAGCTACTCTCCGGGAACCAAGCCCTGTTCTGTTCAAATCCTGTGCCTTTTCAGTTTCCCAGTGATGTTCATCAGCCAGTTTTCGTCAATGTGCATATCTTGTGGAATGTTAGTATTTTAAATTCATCTTCTTTATCGATCTTCTTTATCGTGGTACACGATATTCTAAGAACGTTTCTGTAAAGTTTAGTGATTGCGAAATGGTTCCGGCTACATGAAAGACAAACACAATTCCATACACATCAGTTCAAGAGAAAACGTGGAACAAGACCATCCATAGTTTATTAAATTCTGTGCTAGAATTACAAATGATTTAACAGGAGAAATAAGGACAGGATAACTTGTCGATAGTTTAAGTACGTTAGAATACAGGTTGCATAAACAATACAATGTACACATCCTTGCCACAAAATATCTTACAGCACAAAAAATCCCCCAAGATGGAGTGTTTGATATGTATAATAAGAACATCGTAAATGATCTCTTCCCGTTTCCTGTTTTATATGCATGCACTTCCTTTGATTTTGATTGTATAGTTTCGGAGCAGACGAGACCTCATTTTTAGCGGAAGTCCTCCACGGGAAGTGTGACGTGAGGCGTGCTGGGGGATTGTAAAGGAATAAAAGAGCATGCATGATTGGACAAAAAGAAACATGACATGTGATAGGACATCAATTGTGTTCCTTAATAATCCGTGGTAAAATGGCTATCAGTGTTCACTGAAGGATGTACATTTTCAATAGTCTGGCGTGCAAAAAACACATAGCCTGGAGCGTGCATAAATGTGTGGCTATTTTCACAGCAAATAGATGGTTTCCGGTTTTAAGCAGCATCGTGTGTCAATAACTGGGGTGGTATTGATTCTTCGAGAGCCAGGGCCTCTTAACT
>JACEFZ010007415.1:170000-275000 GCA_014155875.1 Cepaea nemoralis
ACAGCACTCATTTCTGTGCACCAGTCAATCATTTTATCTACTGTCGCCTGTAACTCCTGGGCTGGTTGCTCCCTATCTCTCCCCTGCCTATATGCAAGAATATAATCTGCAAATGTTAGTATTCTTCCAACCCCTGGTTCTTCCAGGTTTGCGATCTTGCTCGTATACATGTTAAAGAGCACCGGTGAGACTGCAGATCCCTGTGGCAGTCCCGGGGTTAAAATATGTGTCTCTGAGGTCCATGCACCCAGACGGAGAGCAACCCGACGAGAATGCGGGACGGCTGCTATCCAGTTCACCAACCAGGGATTGACCCCCTTCTCCATCAGTGCAGTCATCAAAATGTCATATCGAACTCTATTGTACGCATCCTCGAGATCAAGCGCTGCCGCCATCGTTTCTTGTCTACTCTGGAACCCCTCATAAACGTCAAAGGCAAAAGAGTTGCAGTTTTAATTGCAAACTTGTACCAACATTTTATTGACGATGCTGATTCGACCACTGCAGTCGGTTCTGGCGATGCCGGTCCGTAAGAACAGGACATCTGTAGGGTCTTCTAGCCCAAAGACCAGCTTCGTGTAGCCGGTTCCTGGCCGTTGATCTTAAATTTGACTAGCTCCTGACATTGATTGGACTGTGGAGGGCACAGATGCAAATCGATTCCTAAGGTGACGCAGCCGTATGAAGCGGTCTTCGGCAGCAGTTGTGATTCTGGGTCTTCCACTGCGCGGCCGGTCTGCCACTGAGCCAGTTTCTTGAAATCGCCTCAAAAGGCGACTAATGGTGCTTCTAACCACATTAAATTATCTGGCTACTACACTTTGGGACTGTCCAGCCTGTAAACGTCCAGTGACGATGAGTCGTTTTTCTGTAGTGAGATGACCCATAATTGCGCATTGAATTTTCAACTGAATTTATTCGAGGAGCGTCAATGTTTAATGGGCATTCAATGATATGGCCAGAGAGTTTTGTGTGCAGTAAGTTTCACGGGATTATCATGAACCTGTCACGAGTTATTGTCAAAAATGTTGTTTTGACCTTGACCTCTTTCATGATCTCACGAATCATGAGTTGAGTACAATTCAGGTAACCATGAGAAGTTAATGACCACATGGACACAGTTGATAGGTTGACAGATGTCCAATCAGCGAATAGCTTTTATAAAAGTAACACTAAAATATCTTATTTTGAACAGTATACAAGTATAAAGACAAATAAACATGTCAATGAAAACATATCTGTCTACGAAGCAATACCAGTAAAGATCTGTCATCGCTAATTGACACGAAAGGATCGGCAATAAGGACAGGCTAAGAAAGAAGACACCCATATAAGTAACGATCACAATCCCAGAGACGACGGTGGAAGAAAAGTAGTATCGAGAACTACCAAGAAAACGATGATAGAAAAGAAGAATCCACAAAACCAGTAGAAAGATAAGCAACAACTTTACCAAAAGACCGCATGCAGCCACTGGAAACGCTGATATCGCTGAAAAGGACGCCCACAAAGTCAGTTTAGCACCAAACGGCCAGATGCAGAAGCGAAATCCATGAGACATAGGGATTGTCAGGCAGCCAGATTCAAAGGTTCGGCTTGAATAGAGACAGCCGATAAGTGAGTGTAATTCATTCATTCATTCAGTAGCTCCCATAACAACATTCCGGAAAACCTCTCGATCATAAGCAAAATGTTTCGCGTCCGATATACCCATCTGGAGATCATCCACCACATCCTGCACCCATCTTCTCTTTGGCCTTCCTCTTTCTCTCTTCCTAGGCATATACCTCTCCATTATTGTTCTCTCCAAACTTTCATGATGTTTCAAGTGAGCAAAATATTTCAATTTTCTTTGTTTAACGCCTTTAATAGCCAACCTTCTTCAATATTCAGCTCTTGAAGTATGGATGCATTTGTTATTTTCTTTATTCAGCTTGTTTAGTAAGTGTCCAGGTCTCACAGGCGTATGTTGCAATGGGAAAGATGCATGCTCTTAAAATCTAATTTTTGTAGTTCTGTCTGTCCCTCTCCACAATTTATTGAGTTGTTTTAGTCTTTGAAGAGCAATAGATATTCGTCTTTTAACTTCTTTCATTGTGTCACCATTGTTGGTAATCAATAACCCAAGATATTCGACATTTCCCACCACCTCCATTTTTTCCTCATTAACATATATTTCTTTCTCCATAGTAGTTTTATCTGTATGCATTATCTTTCTTTTTGCTATGTTAAGATATAAGTTGTGATTTTCACTATTCGATTGGGTTGAGGTTATTAGGTTTTCTATACCATTCTGTGTTGTGGATAGCAATACTATATCATCAGCATATCGAATCTCTGGTATGTCACTACCACCGATATCTATTGCATCATATAGCCCCCGGTTTATATAATAATTAAAAAAACAATAATAATAATAATAATAATAATAATAATAATAATAATAATAATAATAATAATAATAATAATAATAATAATAATAATAATAATAATAATAATAATAATAAGCCGGTCTCTCTGGCTGTGGGGCTACAACACTTTCTCTCTGTAATCCCGTTTATCACGCAGAGTCTCGTAGCGGAGCGAGAGCTGAGGCGGTTCGACCCCCGCTCGTGACTTGCGGGATACTGAGCCGGCTGCTCAGAAAGCAATGGCAAACTACTGAGCGTAATCTTGCCAAGAGATCAACATACAGCTGAAAGATGCTGGTGTTGACAGCTAAGTCCTGTAAAGGATATGCTAAAAAAAAAAATAATAATAATAAAGAACCATTTTTCATGTCCGAGGTGTAATGAGCGTTTGTTGCTGGTTCCATATTTTTCAAAATACCAATCGGCACCCAGCGGATGATGTCGTCAATACCACAGCGGTCTCCGCTGCTCCCCAGAATATTTCCATGTACACATTTAAAGTTGTATCCATGTACACATTTAAGGTTGGATCCATTATGCCGGTCAGGTCAATTAAAACAAACTTCTAGATTGGGATTCGAACAGATGACTCCCGTGCCGTCAGCCAGTGTACCGGTAGCCAGAAAATGCTGTACATCTAAGCAGTATCAGAGACTACGTGTGTTATGTGTAGGGTGTATTGTTAATGACTGTGCACTGTTTGAAAATATTGTCGATCCAAGTATTTGTATTCGTCCTCTGTAAAGTTCGTACAACATAATAGGTAAATACAAAACTTGGACCAGCAATATTCTCAAACACTGCACAGTCATTAAAAATACACCCTATATTTAAACCAAAATACGATTCACCTATTTACTTGACATGATATATAACTCTGTCGTATGCAGCTGACGAGATACATATCAGGCAACCCATTGTACAACTTATTGTATATAGCTTGGAACACACTGTTTTGAGTTTTGGCCTGTCTTCCGTGGGGATTATCGGAGATCTGCAAGGCGGTATCCAACAATCACATCATCTACTCCAACCTTTTAGCAGGCGGTATCATCGTTCCACGACCATATATGAGCCGGCCTCCTCCCGGCATGCGTCGCTGTCCAAACTCAGCTTAAAAGACAAGAACGTTGTCAAGTTCCGCCATATTCGGCCTTCATAATACGTGCGTGTCAGAAGTCGAAAATACAGTTTATTATTAACATGTTCGGGTCACACTCAACATGTTACTTAACAAAAATGGAGAATTATTCACACATTTTCCGCGGTGATACATCATCAAAGAATTGTTTTCCGCACATACAAAATACATAAAGTAGCGTGAATATCACCAGATCACAATACAGAAAATTATATTAAGCACAAGAAACCTAGATAATCTCTATGGGACGTTACGTTACAGTTTATAGTGGTGCATATGGGGATTCAAATCACCATCTGCTCATATTAAGTTGAAATTTTAAAAAAAACCATAAAACATTTTATAGACATACAGATCAATACAATGCAGGGTATCTCAGAAAGAAAAAAAATCAAGAAAATAAGTAATCATTGATAGCTACAATGTCTAATAAGTAGCAGATCCCGCAACAGTTAGTAGTAGACGAGGCGAGTAAGGAATAGTGCTAGCAACAGAAAACATGTGGACAGAATCATGTAACTAAGTCTTTGAAAAAAAAAGGGAACGAAACATAAACCGTGGAGAACGCCACAAAACCCTTAAAGAAACAAGTAAAAGAGCAAAATTAAAACAATAAATAAATAACTGTATAGCTAAGCTAGAGCACAGATGTTAATAATGAAGTTAGAAGGCAGACAAGGGTCAATAAAAGACACTATTTAGAATTGAAGTAGAAGTGATAAAAGTTGCAGCAACAAAAGGAAACTTCAGATAACTTTTACAGCGTTACAAGGACAATGGCAGGAACACATTATCAATCAAGGGGGTTGATCACATAAAGTTATGGGAAAGTTCTTACGAACATTAGAGATGAAATGAACAGATGGGTTGAACACGTTGAGGAACTTCTGAACAGACCAGTCTCAAGAGACCACTCCCCGACTCGAGATATTCAGCCTGCAGAAGTTGAAATGGATATTAGTTGCGTGGAACCATATCAAGAGGTTTTGATAAGAGGTGGTTAAGGACATATCCTCAATTGGGGGATAAAAGGAAGAGGCAGAGGCAGGAGGCAAAGACGAAGAAAACAAGAAGAAGAAGAAGAAGAAGAAGAAGAAGAAGAAGAAGAAGAAGAAGAAGAAGAAGAAGAAGAAGAAGAAGAGTAGGAGTAAGAGGAGGAAGAGAAGATGGAAAAAGGTAGAAGAAGAAGGAAGACGAAGGAAGAAGATGGAAGGAATAAAGAAGGAAAGAAGGAGGAAGGAAAAAGGAGGAAGGAAGAAGGAAAAAGAAAGAAGGAATGGGGAGGAAGAAAGACGGAAGGAGAAGAAGAAGAAGAAGAAGAAGAAGAAGAAGAAGAAGAAGAAGAAGAAGAAGAAGAAGAAGAAGAAGAAGAAGAAGAAGAAGAAGAAGAAAAAGAAGAAGGAAGAAGAATAAAGAAGAAGAAAGAAGTAGGAAGAAGAAGGAAGGAAGAAGCAAGGAAGAAGCAAGGAAGAAGGAAGAAGGAGGAAGGAAGAAGGAGGAAGGAAAGAGAAAGGAGGAAGGAGGAAGGAGGAAAAAAAGGAGGAAGAAGGAGGAAGGAGGAAGGAGGAAGGAAGCAGGAAGACGGAAGAAGAAAGAGGACGGAAGAAGAAAGAGGAAAGAAGAAGAAGGAAGAAGATGAAGGAAGAAGAAGATGGAAGAAGAAAAAGGAAGATAAAGACCTTATACTCTGTAGCAGGGGTCACCAAACTTTTTTCACGGCGGGCCGGATTAGCTGAGAAAATGACGAGCGCGGGCCGGATAGTCATTCTGTACAATACTTGCGCCGTCTCCGTGGTGAAGGTCAGACGTGGTTCGTAATCTCGTATACCCGCGTTCGAAACACAGCTGCGCGCGATTTGGCAGCACACAACGTTGCGCTTGTTTTTGTGCTATGTTATGGGTGCCGGTTGTTCAGAAAGCAATAGTAAACTACTGAACGTAAACTTGCCAAGACATCAACAACAACAAACAATGCTGGCGTTGACTGCAAACGTCCTGTAAAGGATATACACCTAACTTTAACAATAATTGCAAGCTAGAACGAAAGCTCTGGGAAAAAAGACAAAAAACTAAGTTAATCATGGGAAGGGCGTGCAATGCACACACAAAAAAGACAACCAACAAATTTATTTACTAAACAAAGTTATCAAAGAAGGCGACGTTAAAAAAAGATATGAAATGCAAACAATTAAGTATATTTAGCTCCTGCGAAACGAACAGACATACAAAACACGGACACGATATACATACCTTACAAAATCTCCATACAAAGGTGAAAACAAAGTGTGACTTATCAATAATGAGAAACAATAAAAAAAATATATAATACTGAAGTATTAAAATAAAACAATAAGTATTATAGGACAACAAAACACTGCCGACGTTTCAGTTCTAGAACCTTCGTCAAGGGCAGGCCAACACAAACAGATAAAAAGCGAAATAAAGCACACAAAATAAAATAAACTTGAACACAGCTTCTTGTTGATAGGAGGGAAACAGAAATGGTGAATCTTTTTCAGTGCGGAATCTTTTTCAGTGAGGAAAACATCTATTTCGTTTCGGAGCTTGTAAAGACGAAGCAGGTCTTTACCGCAGCTGAGCCACCTGACTGATGTGTGATAAGGCAAGTCACAGAATTCAGAATCAATTTATTCAAGAAAAGCCTGGAACTGACGGTGATTGAGTGCATGTTCCCGAATGAAGTTCACAGCAGAAACGACTGGTTTCAGACACAATAAATATCTAAGTCGCCCAGAGTACTTGCTGATGTATGATGCAGTGTATGAACAGAGCGCCCGGAATTTGCAAATCTTCCAACTGAGTCCTGATCTGCCCCACCAGACCCTTCCTCATTCCAGCCATGTTTTTTCCCCCTCCATCGACTGTAACACATCGCGAAGCTGATTCCGCTGAAGGTTATAGTCCTGGAAAATTGTTTGCACTTCCACGAAAATGTCTTTCCCAGTTGTTGTTCCATGCATGCTGCAAACGGACGCCAACTCTTCCGTTATCTGAAAGTCCAAATTGACACCACGAATGAACACGAGAAGTTGTGACGTACTCGAGAGGTCAGTAGACTCATCCAGCGCCAGAGAATACCACAAGATCCTAGCTTTCTCGCGTATCTGTAGCAATATGTTCTCTCCAAGTTCTTCTGTTCTCCGCACAACTGAACTTGCCGAAAGGCTGATAGTTCCAAACAAATCGGCTTTCTCGGGACACAAGTCATTTGCTGCTTCGATCATACACTCTTTGATGAAGTTGTCATCAGTAAACGGCTGCCCTCGTTCTGCAATCTTATGCATTGTTTTGTAACTTGTACGAGTGACAGATTTATTTTCAGCAAATTTTCTCGTGAAGAGATTTCTTTGTGTTTAAAAACCACGTTTAATGAACTCATATTTCCCAGAGCGTAACTTTCCAGAAAACTTTTAAAATATTGATAGATGTTTTGTTTCGTAGTGTCACCGAAGATTGTACTATTTCAAAACGGCAACACTTTCGCTGCATATTACGGGACGCAGAGGTGTTTCCAAGGCACCAGGGCCGGGTTATATACTGGCCAAGACCTATTGACGCGTCCTCGTCGAGCGTTCTGGGCAACAGGTCCCTTCGGGGTCCTGGCTAAAGTCAGTAGGATCGCCGATTCCTCCGAAGTCGGAGAGTGTCTGCCTGTACGGCGAGGAACCACCAGTCTGCACACCAATAAGCCAGACATGGGACAACGGATACTCACGCAAACCTCAAGTCCTGTATGACATCACACTGATGTTGGACAACAGGATGCCTTCATCCGACATACAGGACTTCGCGTTGGAGCTCAAGCAAGCAAGCTGCATATTACGCAATTGGTTTTCTGGTCCTTTGTTTCCACACAGAAGTACTTCACTCCCCATTCTTCATTGAAAAATCGACACTGGGCGTTCACTTTTTTCCTAGTAGTCATAATTAAGGGTGGAAGTACACGGGATCTGAAAATGAAAAAAAAGACCGTAAATTATAAACATAATTAAAATCCTATTGAAACAGAAGAACAGCAGAGGACTAGGGGTCACTGGTGAAGCTACGGCTCATCAAAGGTACATATACCGTTTATAGGTGCCTTTGTGTAACCGCACAGAGATGATGGAGATAACAGCACAACGCCGACTGCTCATGGGCCGTAGAAAAAGAGAGGAATAAGAAGACACAGAGAATCTCATTCTATTTCTACGGCTAACAAGAAAAGAAAAGATTTAGAAATATCAGAAGAAATTCAGGTCCGTGTACAGGGAATCAGAATAATGTTATTGAAAAGATACAACATCTGATTAATAATGCCAGTGCACAAATAAATAAAATTAATGATTGGATGCAATAACAAAATAGGCATCCCCATGAATAAACATACACATGATCATCCTTCACAGTACCAGTGATCTTCCATCACAGCATGGGTAGTCATCCAACACAGTACTAGCTAGTGATCTTCCATCACAGCACTGTAACTGTAGTCTGATACACAACACCAGCAATTATCAGACAACAAGATGGAACAAAGGTTATTCATTCAGTAGCATGTCCTTTGCAGAACCTCGCTCCCATAACAACCTTCCGGAAAACCTCTCGATCATAAGCAAGATGTCCCGCTTCAGATACACCCATCTGGAGATCACCCGCAACATCCTGCACCCATCTTCTCTTCGGTCTTCCTCTTCCTCTCTTCCCAGGCATATACCCCTCCATTATTGTTCTCGGGTACAGACATAGCTATTATATTCCTAAATTCCCATTTAAACTATGAAGGTTCATTCAAAACTCACCCCGCAGCAGATAATAGTTAATCCACAATCAAGGTCCTCTTGGATCTTTTGGATCTTCACAGGGCCTGTCTGCCCTCTCAGCTGCGGTCTAGAAAAACAGTGGCCACACTCGGCCGTGTCTGGGGCACGTTCGCCTATCCGCTTGGTAGTGGCTCAGAGGGATGAGATCAATCCCTCTGCTGAAAATTAGACATCAGCATCTCTTCGGCCTCAGTTGTTCTCAAGGCCAAAGAGGCGGGAACATGGCGTGACTGGGCTCTTACAGGCACGCCAACACAATATCCCAGCATCCTATGTATTTTTGACCAGGGTATCATGGGATATGCTATTCCATACTCTTGTAGAGCCGCGGCAGGCGGCTTCATTTGGTAATAGAACATATATCTCATAATAAGGTTTGCAAAATATATAAATAGGGCCGCATAAATAAACAGCCTAGAGCAGCTAGGAGGTCTCCGCACGTGTGAAGATATCCTATTATTCTAAACATAATATTTACATTTAAATTGTATCACAACGTCTCGTGTTTCATACATTATATCAAGCAAGTTCGAGTACCGTCGGCGGGCTGGATGAAATGACGTCGCGGGCCGGATCCGGCCCGCGGGCCGTAGTCTGGTGACCCCTGCTCTGTAGCCTCATGCATTGACTGTCAGATCATCTGATCCTGAAAAACGTTTGCTTTTATCGGAGTGAAGTTATTGCAGAGACATCTCTTTTGACCCCCCCCCCCCCCCACCCCACGCAAGTACCTTCTCTAGTATTGTCAAGCTTTACTCCTCCTGTCAAAACTCAGAAATTAGCCGGCTGTACAACACTGGTGCTCGAACTTCACATCTGTGGAGTGGTATAGTAGGAAATTTAGTTTAGTTTAGTTTAGTTTAGTTTAGTTTAGTATAGTTTAGTTTAGTCGACGGATCAACATCACGGCACACGGGTGCAACCCATAAGTGCTCCGTTCTATTCCTAACTCAAGCATGAGTCCAGAGAATCCTAGCTCAGTGCACGAACTCCGTAGCACCGGCGAGGATCCTGAAATACTTTAGGTACATTCGAAATATTACTTTGGCAGCGCCGTTAGTCTACTCTTTTTCGGTTTCCAACTGCCAAGGGATTTATTACGTGCGCAACAATACATACGGGCGTCCGATCTCACTACCCAGAGACCAGGGGAAATTTTGTTACTAGAAGTCCAAAGAAAAAATCCCGGCCCACACCGGGGCTTAAGCCCGGGACCTCCAGCACTCGAGGCGGACACCATACCCTGAGATCATCCAGCCCATAGTAGGAAGTAACCGCGTCAAGATTCAGAGCCGCGCATGCACACTGGTTTCAATTTGGTTGGTAACTCTTCTTCCACGAGTTTTACTCCAGCCCAATGCCCAGTTGGACTACATGGCATTTAGCAGTTTTAGCAGGCCTGCGCGGCAAACGTGAGAGTGGAATACAATTCTGTAGTCAAATACTAAAAGCTGTCATGAATGATTAATTGACTGATTGATTCAGCGAATGATTGATTCATGGATTGATTTATTAACTGACTGATATACTGGATTAAAACACCATCTTCATGGCACTTGCTTTTATCAAATAGTGCCCTGATCGATTAGGTCTCTTAATTAAACCTCTCCTTTCCTAACCAAACATCTCCACCCTTAACTAAACCTCTCCACTCTGAACTAAACCTCTCCCTCCCTAACAAAAATCTTCCACTCTGAACTAAACCTCTCCCTCTCTAATTAAACCTGTCCACCCTTAGCTAAACCTCTCCTTTCCTAACTAAACATCTCCACCATTAACTAAACCTCTCCACTCTGAACTAAACCTCTCCCCCCTAACTAAACATATCCACTCTGAACTAAATCTCTCCACCAATAACTAAACCTCTCCACCCATAACTAAGCCTCTTCACTCTGAACTAAACCTCTCCCTCCCTAACTAAACCTCTCCACCCTTAAATAAACCTCTCCACCCTTAACTGAACCTCTCCTTTCCTAACTAAACCTCTCCACCCTTAACTAAACCTCTCCACTCTGAACTAAACCTCTCCCTCCCTAACTAAACCTCTCCACACTTATCTAAACCTCTCATTTCCTAACTAAACCTTTCCACCCTTAACTAAACCTCTCCACCCTTAACTAAACCTCACCACCCTTAACTAAACCTCTCCTTTCCTGATTAAACCTCTCCACCCTTAACTAAACCTCTCCGAACTTAACTAAACCTCTCCATCCTTAACTAAACCTCTCCTTTCCTAACTAAACTTCTCCACCATTAACTAAACCTCTCCACTCTGAACTAAACCTCTCCCCCCTAACTAAACCTCTCCACTCTGAACTGAACCTCTCCACCCTTAACTAAACCTCTCCACCCTTAACTAAACCTCTCCACCCTTAACTAAACCTCTTCACTCTGAACTAAACCTCTCCCTCTCTAACTAAACCTCTCCACCCTTAACTAAACCTCACCACTCTTATCTAAACCTCTTCACTCTGAACTAAATCTCTCCCTCCCTAACTAAACCTCTCCACCCTTAACTAAACCTCTCCACCCTTAACTAAACCTCTCTTTTAATAAATAAACCTCTCCACCCTTAACTAAACATCTCCACTCTGAACTAAACCTCTCCCCCCTAACTAAACCTCCCCACTCTGAACTAAACCTCTCCACCCTGAACTAAACCACTAACCCTCTCCACATTGAACTACACTTCTCCACTTTCACTAAACCTCTTCTTCATTAACTAAACATCCCCACCCTTAACTAAACATATCTCTCCCTAACTAAACTTCTCAACCCTGAACTAAACCTCTCCACCCTTAACTAAACCTCTCCACCCTTAACTAAACCTCTCCACTCTGAACTAAACCTCTCCCTCCCTAACTAAACCTCTCCACCCTTAACTAAACCTCTCCTTTCCTAACTAAACCTCTCCACCCTTAACTAAACCTCTCCACTCTGAACAAAACCTTTCCCTCCCTAACTAAATCTCTCCACCCTTAACTAAACCTCTCCACTCTGAACTAAACCTCTCCCTCCCTAACTAAACCTCTCCACCCTTAACTAAACCTCTCCTTTCCTAACTAAACCTCTCCACCCTTAACTAAACCTCTCCTTTCCTAACTAAACCTCTCCACCCTTAACTAAACCTCTCCACCCTTAACTAAACCTCTCCACTCTGAACTAAACCTCTCCTTTCGTAACTAAACCTCTCCACCCTTAACTAAACCTCTCCTTTCCTAACTAAACCTCTCCACCCTTAACTAAACCTCTCCTTTCCTAACTAAACCTCTCCACCCTTAACTAAACCTCTCCTTTCCTAACTAAACCTCTCCACCCTTAACTAAACCTCTCCTTTCCTAACTAAACCTCTCCACCCTTAACTAAACCTCTCCACCCTTAACTAAACCTCTCCACTCTGAACTAAACCTCTCCCTCCCTAACTAAACCTCTCCACCCTTAACTAAACCTCTCCTTTCCTAACTAAACCTCTCCACCCTTAACTAAACCTCTCCACTCTGAACAAAACCTCTCCCTCTCTAACTAAATCTCTCCACCCTTAACTAAACCTCTCCACTCTGAACTAAACCTCTCCCTCCTCAACTAAACCTCTCCACTCTGAACTAAACCTCTCCACTCTGAACTAAACCACTAACCCTCTACACATTGAATTACACTTCTCCCTTAACTAAACATTCCCATCCTTAACTAAACATATCTCTCCCTAACTAAACCTCTCAACCCTGAACTAAACTTCTCCACCCTGAACTAAACCTCTTCTTCCTTAACTAAACATCTGCACACTTAACTAAATTTCTTCGCCCTGAACTAAACATCCCCACCTTTAACTACACCTCTCCGCCCTAAACTAACCACCTTCACACTTGAATAAGTCTCTCCGGCCTTAAGAAACCATTCTACCCTAAGCCACTCCACCCTTAAATAAATCAACCCACCCTCAACTAAATCACTCCCCTTTCAAATAAACCACCTCACCCTTATCCAAGTCACTCTACCCTTAACTAAGTCACCCTGTCCGTTTAGTTAGCCACTCCACACTTAACAAAGCCAGCTCCTTTCTAACAAGGGTAAATGAATACGTGCCGCGGTTGTTTATTTTTACACCCGGTTGCAATTTTTCACCAAATATTATTAATTCCCAAGCATACACGCACCGCGTCCGTTATTACACAGCAATGGATACGTAATATATTCTTGCCAGTTTTTTGCTAGCAGTCGTCCATATACAAAGCGTTACAGATAAAACTCACTTCGCGTGAAGGCGAGGAATTCTTATTGTGCCAGGAGAAACTGAATGAGAAATGACCTGAGAAAAACGGTTGAAAATTTATCATGCATCAAATACGCTGAATGATAGAATGAGAAGTGATGCCAAAAGGAGAGAGGGGAAGTGGTGAGGTGGGCGACCCAATGGGAATTGCAATCAACCTTGAATAGAACGGGAGAGGAAAACAAGGTTGTTCGGTCATCTATAGAACATGTTTCTCGGCCTGTATCGACCACACAGCAGAACGGGAACTAGTTCAACGGCATAGGTACCACACAAAAGGACTGATGTAAAATATTACATACATGATGCACAACCATCATTTGATGTAAGGCCACGGCAACAAGGACAGCGGATAAATCTTTTTCTACCCTGCCAGCTTGTGTGGCGAAGGGGTTACAAACACGTTTCCTAATCCCGCATTCCGATTTGGTTTTAACGCAATGGTATGAGTGCCGAAAAGCAATTGCAAACTAAACGTAACCATGCCATAAAATCACAAACAGCCAAACAATGCCAGGTTTGACTTCAACGTCCTGTAAAGGATATGCAGCCAACTTGAACACTGTATACCCTATTGGAGCGTAAGCCCTGAACCAACTCACACCAAGCCCTGCCATCTTGTGTAATCTCCAGCAGCCCGCGGCAGGACTGTCCATATTATCCGCTCGTCTCATATTCTGTTCTCCTTGTATTTTCGTGTGTGTGTGTGTGTGTGTGTGTGTGTGTCTGTGTCTGTGTGTGTGTGTGTGTGTGTGTGTGTGTGTGTCTGTGTGTGTATGTGTGTGTGTGTGTGTGTGTGTGTGTGTGTGACACTCCCTCTATTTTGTTTTCTCTGTGGATTCAAGTGAAGTGGCTGTCTAGTTATGCCATCTGTTATCCGCTTGTCTCAGTTTGTGTTCTGTCAAACACTAGCATATTAGGGGGCTGAGTGGTCTCGAGGTATGGTGTCCGCCTCGAGTGCTGGAGGTCCCGGGTTCAGGCCCCGGTGAAGACCGGGATTTATTTTTAAAAATCCACCTGGACTTCTAGTAATAAAATTTCTCCTGGTCTCTGGGTAGTGAGATCGGACGCCCGTCTGTATTGTTGCGCACGTAAAAAAATCCCTTGGCAGTTGAAATCGAAAAAGAGTAGCCTAACGGCGCTGCCCGGGAAAAATTCCGAGTTAAAAATCTATCCAAGTAATTCAGGATCCTCGCCGATGCAACGGAGTTCGTGCATTGAGCTGAGTTTCTCCAGACTCAGGTTTGAGTTAGGAGGAAAACGGAGCACTTATGGGTTAAACCATGTGCCGTGATGTTCATCCAATGACTAAACTAAACCAGCATATTTCCCTTCATTGGAATCTGTCTAGTTGTTTTCCTAAGTTCTTCATTAGTTTAGTTTAGTTTAGCTTAGCTTAGTTTAGTTTAGTTAAGTACATTTTTAACTTAAAATTTTGCCCGAGCAGCACCGTTAGGCTACTCTTTTTCGATTTCAAACTGCCAAGGGATTTTTTACGTGCGCAACATTACACACGGGCGTCCGATCTCACTACCCAGAGACCAGAGAAATTGTTTTTCTAGAAGTCCACGTGAAAAATTCCCGGCCCTCACTGGGACTTTAACCCGAGACCTCCAGAACTAAAGGCTGACACCATACCTTGAGACCACGTAGCCCCTTTCTTTATAACATTTCATTAGTTCTTCATGTCTTCATTAGTTATTATGGCATACCGTTTTAGTCATTCTGTTCTGCACAGGTACCAAATAATAAATGTTAAAAGAAGAAAATGGATTGACGACATCAAAGACATTGTACAACACACGGAATGACACTATCCAGTGACATCAAAGACATTATACAACCACATGGAATGACACTATCCAGTGCCGCCCACTGGGCGCTGGAACGCAAATTATTCCTCGCTACGACGCTTGACGGCAGAAGTAAAAGATGATGATGATGATGATGATGATGATGATGATGATGATGATGATGATGATGATGATGATGATGATGATGATGATGATGATGATGATCGTTTCTTGGTAATTGTTTTCGTTGTTCTCCGTGTCTCTGACTTATATAACAGTATTGCTTTATCGTTAGAGTAAGATATTCTAAAAGTCAGGTCTTAATGAGATAGACTGAGCTAGACTTTATTACTTGCTTTCTGATGGCGCCGAATGTTGGGCGGAACTCACCAGACCCGACACCCCATACTGTGCCAAAATATTCGCTCGGAAAAGCACAATAGGAAGGGTACAAGTCTTACCCTAGTGCGAGGAAATGCAACCTAAATACTAAATATCATGGCAGTGCAGACCAACTGGTTTAGGATGGAAACTCCGAAAGGCGGTCAGTTTGAGCATCGCTTTGCTGATCCGGCAGCTTCTGAAGCTCGTCTTGTTTCAGACATATTAGTGTTACCTTTCCTCTGATTTAAATTAGACAGGCCGAGAAAGGGATCATGCTGCATGGGCAACACGTGGTCTCTACATTCAGCCCAGGCTTTGTGCTATGGAGAGGTATAACTCCAATTTACAAACTATCTCTATCAAGACAGCATGGTGCGAGTCAAGATATTCAAAACTTGATACTGGTTTTAATTTCTTTCATTATTAGACATTCACGTGAAAGAGAATTAGCTGCTACAGTCGCCATCTTCTTGTCCGGAAACTTCTTCTAAGTTTAGTATTGCTAATTCACCCTGCCTCATCATCATCTTCCACTTTTGCCGTCAAGCCTCATGGGGAGGAATAATAATTGCGCTCCAGCGCCCAATGGGTGGCATTGGATAGTGTCATTCCGTATGATTGTACAATGTCTTTGATATTGTAAATCCATTTTCTTCTTGGGTGTTCTCTTGGTCTCGTCGCGGATGATCTTTGATGTAAGGCCAGTGATGGTATTTGATGGTGTTGCAATCTAACGAGATGGCCAGACCACTTAATCTCCTATCTTTCCATAAATGTCACACAAGGTGTTGATCACACTGTCTGTCTGATAACAATATTTCTTACTCGTTCTCGGATTGTTAAGTTGGCAGCGCTCCTCATACATCTCATCTCACATGTGTTGATTTTGGGAAAGTGTGATTTTGATAAAGCCCAGGTTTGAGACTGGTAGGTGGCGAAGTGGTCAAGCCACTTGCCTTGCGCTCCGAAGGTTGTGGGTTCGATTCCCGGTACATCCTTCGGTTCACGAGTGCATTTGTCTCGGAGACTCCTGGGGGTCGTTGCTGGAGCTAAGGAGTTCGAGCTTTGTGCGACGCTTTTGGCAGGCCGTCCTGCGGAAATAGACCGGGCCATATAGGATAAAACTCGGTGCAATGAAGTTGATCCTCTCGACTTTTAAGACTTTTTTGAGCGTTGGTGTGAATTTGCTGATTATTATCTGTCGTTTTGCAGACATGGGTATATTTGGAAGTGTCAGTATGGGTGATAGTTGATATGTAAGTGCACTCGCTTTCTGACATCTGATTTCGATATCTATGTCCAATCTGCCATCTTATGTGATCATACTTCCAAGATATTTGAATTCTTTAACTTGTTTCAGAGATGTGCTATTTATTCTGTATACTTAGTGGACCAGGAGATCTGCTAACTTACATTACTTCGGTTTTGGCTGTATTTATACTCATATTTTGTTTGCTGCAGGTTGAATTCAAATTATTAATATGATTTTGCAGTCTGCCTTCGTCGCTATAAAACAGGCATTGATCGTCTGCAAATAGAAGTTAATTTATTTCGTGTAGATCAGTTGTTTCATCTGAAGTAAAGAGTTCTAATTTTTCTGAATCTATTCTGTCAAGGCTTGCTTTTTTGAACATTCTATCCATGTAAATATTAAATATCAGAGGAGATAGTACACCCCTGTCTCACTCCTGTATTGACTGTGAACATATCTGATATACCTTCTTGTGTTCTTACTGCACTTCGGCTCGAGTGGAATGCCAACATGTCAGTCGTCCTTTCTTCATTATAAAGCCATGGCATTCAATTGTGATCGACTGACCATGTGGCAATGTGGCTCATTAACATTAATGAAACGGTGAAATCAACTTATAACATGACTGTCGAACGGGAATGAAAGTACAATGCAGATTGCTGGCGAAAAGTTAATATCCGTTTAATCGGAAATTTCCAAGACAGTCACATATCCCGTTAGAAGATAAATTAGTATCTCTTGACACAGAGAAGGGCCTAATTTCTACGCTCTACTAACCTTGATATTCGATCTTGCCTTTTCTTTACCAACCCTCATTAACCTTCATTTCCCTGAGGTTCTTCCAGTTCATCCTCTCTGTCGTTTTCATCCGAATCCGTCGTCTAGAGTTTTCCCGTCTTTACAAATCCATGGCGCTCTCCAGATATGTCATAGGCTATTCATATCCTTGAATGATTCCACTGCCAGCCTTCTATCCCTTCGGAACCCGCCTTCTTCCTTCCCAAACTTAGAAGCACAACCGATCTGTTCGGTGAAAGTCACAGCCTCTGTTTATGTTGTCCTCTGACGTATTAGGTTTCCAAGTTTCCCTTGGTTTTTGTGTTGATCGTTCAGTTTGGTGTGTCCTTCTGGGAAAATCCCTTTTGTTCTTTTATGTATCTTCTTCTGGTGTGTGCCCGCCACTTGGCATGGTACATGGCTATGATGTTTTCTAGCAATTGTCCTTGTATTCCGTAGTCTTCAAGGATGGTCCATGATTTGTACCTGTCTAATCCATCGAAAGCCTTTTCCTGATATACAAACACAGTTTTCTGCCGGTCACTATATTCGATGGTTCTCCCCCCCCCCCCCCCCCCCCCCCCCCCCCACATATTTGTCTAAGTGTAAACAGTGCATCAACGCAGCTTTTGCCTTTCCGAAAACCGAATTGTACTTTGCTTAACTGTTGTTCAACTATGGGTCTAGCTCTTTGTTCCAATAGTTTTGAATACATTTTCCCAGTATGGCTCAGAAGTGATATACCGCTGTATATTTCGCACTCTCTCATATTGCCTTTCTTTTTACATATTGGTAATATTTCTGCCCGTTGCCAATCGTGTGGGACTTCTCTTTCTTCCCATGCTATATTAAATAGTCTTGTCAGCCATGTAACTCATGTTTTCCCACATGCCTGAATAGCTTCTGTCGTTATTCCATCTGGACCCGGTGATTTGTTTTTAGGACTTTTCTGTAAAACTGCTTTAACTTCCGCAGGGGATGAAGTTTTGTTCTTGTTGTTCACGGCTTTTAGGCACAAAAGTGAGGTTTTCTATGTTATTATGTGTGGGGTTAAGAAGTTCTTGAAAGTATTCTGCCCACCTTGCTAGTCTTTGTTGTGGATTAAATAATGGTATACCTCTTTTGCTGTTTATGATGGTGGTTGGGTTGTAGCATGCATCTCTATTTCTCATTCTACTGACACGTTTATAAAATTCTCTTGGGTAGTCTTTGCTAACGATCTCCATCTGTTTCTCCAGGATTCATCTTTAGAAGCTCTAATTGTTCGTTTAGCATTTTGTCGTGCTATTCTATAAGTAACATAGTCTTGTTCAGATTTAGTTGTGATCCATTTTTTAACTTCGTTGTTCCATCAAGCTGTTCTTAATCTTTTGTCCTGCCCTACTTTCTTTGTTCTACATTTATTTTCCAGTGTGTGTTGAGTATGGCAGCCTTGAAAATTGTCTATTCTTTATCTACACTTGAGTTGTTATCAGTGATGTTCTTATGTAGTTTTTTTTAAATGTCTTGATTGAATTCGTCTTTCACCGTATTTTTCTGAAGCCTCCTATAATTTATGACATCTGTTGTTACCTTTTTGTTTCTTATTTTCCTGTACATAGAAAACTTTTTTTATTACGACTGGTTTGTGATCATTATCAGCATCTGTATTTGGGAGTGCTCTTGAATCCCATAGCTGTTTTCTGTCTGATTTCATAAGAATATATATATATATATATATATATATATATATATATATATATATATATATATATATATATATATATATATATATATATATATATATATATATATATATAATGTTCCTCTTGTACCTTGTGGTGTTGAGGTGGTGAAGTATAAACTTCGTGAGAGTGCCCGAGTATGGGCTTCATATATCGATATTCCCATGGACTCTGCTATTCCCTCCGTCCAACGTTTACGTGGTCGGCCTCTTCCTCTGATTCCATCTGGTCTGTACATCATTGCTTGTTGTGGTATGCTGTTGACTGGTAACCTGCTTGCATGGCCAAACCATTTGACTTGCTGTTTTCTGATAAAATCTAGTGCTGCTTTAACCCCCACTTTAGTCCTGATTTCTTCATTTCTGATCTTATCTCTTCTTGATACGTTGAGTATTCTTCTCAGGAACCTCAATTCTGTTGTTGTGATTTTTCTTTTCTCTTTTTCTGTCATTGTCCAGGTTTGGCATTGGTAGCACAGAGTTGGTAGGAAGATTGTGTTGTAAAGTGCTTTCTTAGTAGTTATTGATACATGTTTGTTCTTTAGTATTGGTGCCATTTGCCCAATGAGTTGATTTGCCTTATTTCCCCTATTTTCGATCTCGTCTTCTGATCTGCCATTTGATGATATTATACTTCCTAGGTACTTGAAACTCTATACTTGTTTCAAGGGATGTTCGTTTAGGTGAATTGTTGTTGTTTGTTCTTCTTTAGTTATAGTCATTACCTCTGTTTTACTTGTGCTAATTTTCATGTTATGTTCCCTACACATTTCGCTTAGACTATTCATGTGGTCTTGTAATTCAGCTTCTGATTTTGCTATTAGTGCTTGGTCATCCGCAAACAGGAGTTCTCTACTGGTTAGATTTGCAGATGGTTCTTCTTCTGTGTTATTCTTGCTGTCTCTGCTTGGCTGGTTTCTTTACTTATGTTGTCTATATATGTTATGAACAAGAGAGGGGACAGGACACAACCTTATGGTGAAGGGTTCTGAGTGTCCTCCAGTTGCTCTCACTATGCATTCACTGTTGTTGTATAAACTTCTACATAGGTTTGTTAGATGTGTACTCACTCCATATTGTTTAAGGATTTCCCACAGCTTGTTTCTATCTACTCTATCGAATGCCTTTTCTTGGTCGACAAAGGCTAAGTTAGTTAGTTAGTTAGTTAGTCGCAGTTCCAACTTCACAGCAACGGGTTGTCCCCATTATGCTCCGTTCCTGTGCCAGAGAATATCACGCAAAACGCTCCCCACTGCCCAAAGTGAAAAGTGGAAAAGACAGGAGTCTCGACAAACAACAGTCCGCACAGATACACTGTGCATAATGCCGCCGCCAGAATGTCAACACAATAGTCCCCCACGACAAAGGCTAAGTAGAGTGTTTCATTGAATTCGATTGATTTTTCTATAAGTTGTCTAAGAGCAAAACTGGCATCTGTGCATCCTTTGTTTTTCTAAATCCAAGCTGTGTTTCGCTTTGCTGGGGTTCTAAAGTAGTTCGTAATCTTTTTTCTAGAATTTTGCAAAATATTTTCCCAGTATGACTCAACAGTGAAATGCCTCCGTATTGTGTGCAGTCTCTTTTGCTGCCTTTGTTTTTCCAAATTGGGATAATTATGGCGTTTCTCCAGTCTCGTGGTGTCTGTTGTTCTACCCAAACATGGTTGAATAGTCTATGTAGCCAAGCTGTTCCTACTTCTCTTGCTGCTATTATATATATATATATATATATATATATATATATATATATATATATATATATATATATATATATATATATATATATACACATACATATATATATATATATATATAATAGCAGCAAGAGAAGTAGGAACAGAGGAACAGCTTGGCTACATAGACTATTCAACCATGTTTGGGTAGAACAACATATATATATATATATATATATATAATATATATATAATATATATATATTGTCAGGAACCCAATATTAACGAACCTAATGTATAACTCCAGCAAGACAGGAGTTAACGGAGGACAGCTCACGACAGGCGATCAGGACAGGCAGCCTGGTGTTACCGAGTACAGGTCAACTACGCACTAGTTGAAGCCCTGTGGTCATCGTGTGACATTACAAGGCACGGGCGACACGAGCTGTGAGAAGTGAAGGACTGACCAAACATAGCTGTGTCAGGCAGACGGGTTTAGGACTTTGAGACGGACGGACAGAGAGGGTTATGCTTGTGTTTCATGATCGCTGTGAGATGACTGTAATGAGGAATGGCATGACTGACTAGTAGATTGAGATATGCTTGTGCTGAGACAGTGAGAGAGCTATTTTGTATTATTCCATTATAAGATGTATGATGCCTGTATGTACTGCTGTGATAATGTACGAGTTGCGGATAGTTATGAGCGAAACTTTCACGAATGTATTCACTGTAAATAGAGAACATGAATAAACGGGTTTTCTTCACGGTACTGTGTGTGATACGCTCGCAGATCAACAAATTGATGGGAAAGACATTAGAATTATAAAATACATATATTGGAAACAACAAGCTGCAATAAGGATTGATAATGAAGTGGGACAGTATCAGCCAATTAAGAGAGGTGTTAGGCAGGGATGTGTGATGTCTCCAGATCTTTTTTCCCTGTACAGTGAAAATATTTTCAGAAATGTAGAGGATATAAATGGAATCAGCATTGGAGGACGAAACATCAATAACATTAGATATGCAGATGATATAGTATTAATTGCAGACAATGCGCAGGACCTGCAACAATTAGTAGATGCGGTTGTTGTACACAGTGAGCAACTGGGGTTAGAATTAAATTATAAAAAGACACAGGTTATGGTCGTCAGTAGGAAGGAAGAAGTGCCACAATGTAATATACAAGTAAATGGAAATATTCTTCAACAAGTGAATCGGTACAATTATCTTAGAACAGTTATAACATCTGATGGGAGATGCCTTGAAGAGATTAGAACAAGAATCGCCATGGCGAAAGTAGCCTTTAGCAAGATGAAAAACATTCTGACCAATAAAAGATGTCAATTGAAACGAGAAAAAGAGTGTTGAGGGGATACATAGAGCCTGTTCTTTTGTATGGATGTGAAACTTGGACAATGAGCAGTCAAGCTGAAAAGCATCTGATGGCTGCAGAAATGTGGTTTCTGAGGAAAATGCAAAGAATACCATGGACAGACAGAAAAACCAATGACCAAGTACTACAAGAGACAAATGAACATCGTAAACTGATTAGAGAAATTAGACGTAGACAGTCAACATTTTTTGGGCATGTTATGAGAAGAAATGGATTGGAGAACTTAGTGACAACTGGCAAGATCGAGGGGAACAGACCAAGAGGAAGACCGAGAGGAAAATACCTGGATGGCTTGGCCACATGGCATGGACGAGACAGGAACACGGAGCTGATCCACGACACTGGTGATCGAGTGAAATGGCGAGTCATGACCGCCCACGCTTTCCGGCATGGCACATGATTGATTGATTGATTGACTGTGTGTGAGAGCGTAATCATTGAGTTGTGTGATTGTTTCGCCCTGTTCTGGAGAGCGAGCCGAGTGTTAATATAATTGAGTCCATGACATATATATATATATATATATATATATATATATATATATATATATATATATATATATATATATATATATATATATATATATATATATATATATATATAATGTCCTTTTCAGGACGTTGCTATCAACTCCAGTCACAGGTTAGTTTTCTAGACAATTTTACTTTCAGTATTTTACCGCTGCTTTCTGAAGGAGAAGTCAATGTTAGTCCAAACTGACGTCCAAGAAACGACCCTCGTCATCAGAAGGTTAAGAACAGGGCACTCTTTAGTCTTCTAGTAAATGGTCCGATTCACTTACTTTCTGTTTCTCTTTTACTTATTGCATTTTCACATTTACATTTTTATCAATCAACCTTACTTCACAACCGCTGGCATTGTGAATGGGCTTTAAACAACATACATATTAACTATAGATAACTGCGAACAAGTTTCTCCAGTCTTGGACATGTAATAACAGATGATGGCAGAAGTGAGACATAAATCAAAATTAGAATAGGAATGGCTAACAATGCTTTCAGCATCATTAAATCTGTATTAACATCTAGAGAGATTAACAACGCATGTAAAATGAGAATTGTCAAATGTTATGTACATCCAACACTACTATATGGCGCGGAAGCCCTGACAATGAACAAGCAATCAGAAAGTCGAACAGAGGCCTTGGAGATGTGGATATACAGAAGAATATGTCGTATTTCATGGAAACAAAAACAATCAAATACAAATGTTTTAGACAAAAACTAGGAATGAATTAATAACTGATAAAAGAAATATAAAAAAAAGGGGGGGGGGGGGGTGGCGAGTGAAATATTTCGGCCACGTTAAAAGACATAACACTCTTGTAAAAAACATACTAGAGGATTAGGTTGAAGGCAAGCGAGCAAGAGGTAGACAAAGACACAAGTGGAAAGAGATGGGCGATCAGCAGTCTGACAGAGTTTACAATCAAAGTGTCGAGACAGACAGTGTTGGAGATCCATGACAGCCAACCTTCATTGTGGAGACGGCACCTGATTGATTGAAATGTTAATGAGAGAAAAGAGAGAAAGAAGGTATGTCAGAGGACAACAGCGGATCGCTCCCCCAAGCCCCAGCACAATATAAGATAATTCCTTCATCATCGTCATCATATTCCATGCCGACAAGCGTGTGGGGTTATGTTTCGCCATATCACGCGATCACTAGAGTCGTGTATCAGCTCTGTGTTTTTGTCTCGATTATGTCATGTAGCCAAACTATCTACAGGGAGGGCCCAAAAAAAAAGTGAGAACATCTTGTTGCATACGAGTTATTTAAAAATATAATTCAATTAATTATATTGTTTCATGTAATTTTGTTTGCCAAGTATTTAGCTAATTAGAAATCATGTTCAATGTGTCCTCCTTGCGTCTCAACGAGTTTTTCCAAATGTCGACGCCACTCGTTTATGCTACTGTCAATAAAGCTCTGCCCCAAAATTTCTCCATTCTTCAATTATTGCCAACTTGAGCTACTCAACCGTGGTACATTTTCACCGAAGGTAGAGGTATTCTTGCAAAGCACCCTATATGGCATAATCTACTGGTTTCAAATCAGGACTGTTCGGTGGCTACATGGTTAACATTCTCCTGATGAAGAAAGCTGATCGTACTTTTGGCTGTGTGAGATGGAGCTCCGTCTTGCTGTAATGTCCAGTTGTGGCGACCACATATCGCTTGAATTACAGGCAGCAAACCTTGTGTCAGAACATGTTCACAATAGTATTCACTGTTTACTTTGGCGCCTGGTTCAACGAACACAATACTAGTTTCCCCCATTCGAGACACACCAACTGATACCATGATACCGCGGCTGAAATGGTCACGTTCTAGTATAAGTCGACTTTCCTGAACTTGTATTTTCTGTTTCAACGGAATAAACACGGTCATTTTGAGAATCAACTGGAGTGGCAACGGTGAATGTCATTTCGTCTGTAAACCAGATGCTTCGTACACTTCTCTCATTAGGAAACCGCTCAAGCAGCTGCCGACTGCGTTGAAAGCGTTTCAATTTGACATTTTCATTGAGGTTCTGCCTGATCACACGCTTGTACGTTTTGAGTTGTAAATCTTGTTTAACAATACGTCGAATCTACAACTATGGTATACCAGTTTCTCTTTCTATTTCCCGCGGACTTTTGTGACTGTGAGGATCATCATCTTGACTGCAGATCAGCCCACTCACCCGCTCAATATTCTGTTGTGGTCTGGCAAATTTTGGTCTACCACTTCCGGGTTTACGTTCTGTTGTACCGCCGTTGTCAATTTTATTGATAACCCGACTGACACTGGCTATGCTCCAGGCTTTGCTTAGAAACTCATTGGTCATTCTCCTAGTACCCCACTGTTTTTCAATTCGCAAATGTTCTATCAGAATACGGTATTTCGCGGTAATGTTTGTAATTCTTGGTTAAAAAAAAATTAAAACCTCCTGATGTAAACAATTGGCATATTAAAAACTAAAGATGGCAAAGATTGTCGAAATAAAGACATCATATAGGTAAATAGGTAAGTAAGTAAATAAGTAATGAATGTAAGCTATTATTGATACATGGAGAGATAATACATGTACAGACCTACAAGCACTTGGAATCAACGACTGGCAAGAGAAGGTCCACCAGAGAGACGAATGGAGACGGATTGTATTTGCAGCAAAGAACCTCAATGGCTCGGAAAGCTGAAGAAGAAGATTGATACAATTAAACTAATTTTGATGTAATTATATTGCTTTTTACGCGATGTTCTCACATCTTTTGGCCCAATCTGTAGATATTTACTTCTCTGCCTTCCCCTTGTTCCTTCCCCTCAATATTGCCTGTTGTCACCAAGTTTTCCAGTTTATTTCTTCTCATAAAGTGCCCAAAAAATCTTGACTGTCTACGTCTAACTCAGTTTTCGATTTTCATTTGTTTCATGTAGGACTTGATCGTTGTTTTTTTCCCTGTCTGTCCGTGATATTCTTTGAATAATCGAGACAAAAACACAATCACTGGCGATCGCGTGAGGTAGCAAAACATAACCACCCACGCTTATCGGCACGGCACATCATGATGATGTGGTAGAATCTTCAATTATGTTTGAATAATAGATAAAGGTTAAAGAGAGAGAGAGAGAGAATGAGAGAGAGAGAGAGAATGAGAGAGAGAGAGAATGAGAGAGAGAGAGAGAGAGGGGGGGGGGAGGTGTGCCAGATGACAACAAAGGAAAGCATTCACATGCCTCAACATAAGATAAGACAATCCTTTACACAATTTATCAAGGGACATAATCGAGCTGTAAGATGTATCCTCGCTAACAGACGTATCATAAATGTGTTTTATGTTTATAAGACAACGGACATAAAATGACATTTGTATGCATCCTCTAGACACAGTGAAATATAAATAATAAAAGGCAGAATATAACAGTCTTTCTGAACATGTTTTCTTTATTCTATGCAGGAACTCTTACAAGAATTGCCATGTCTCAAGGGTTGCATTATCATCACACTGTAGATATAATGAACTAAGAATAACATTCAGTTTTGTTTTGAGCAGATCCAATTTTGTTGTGGCTATTATCAGTGTTGTGTTAAATAGATCCTATTTGGTCGCTTTTAACAGCCTTGTGTTGAGTAGTTCCTAATTTATTGCCTCCATTATCAGTGTTGTGTGGAGTAGATCCTATTTTGTTGTGCCTATTGTCAGTGCTGTGTTAAATAGACCCTATTTGGTTGTGCCTATTAATCAGTCTTGTGTCAAGTAATTGTTATTTTGTTGCCCATATTATCGGTGTTGTATTGAGTAGATACTGTTTTGGTGTACCTATTATCAGTATTGTGTTGAGTAGATCCTATTTTGTTGTCCTTATTGTTAGTGTCTTAATTTCTTACTCGACACCCAACATTGTGCATGGGGTGGAGGAACAACTACTGGGAAGACACAAGACGCATTCACGTATGAGGAAATGCACCCTAAGACTAAATGTTATCGTCTTAAGCTTCCGTTGGCAACTGGTCAAAGATTGAAGCTCCGGCAATCGGATAGCTAGACTTGCTGTGCTGTTCCGACAGTTTCTGCAGCTTGTCTTGTTCCATGTGTATTGGTGTTACCTTTCTTCTGGAATAAACTAGGCAGGCCTAGAGAGGGATACAATTCTGTAAGGGCAACACATGGTCTCTACAATTCAGCCCACACTTTGTGCTATGGAGAGGTATAACTCAATCCTTGGCATCGTGCCATTGTGCTATCGTCTGTCAAGCCAATATGGTGCCAGTTAATTGTTGTTGGCTTGTCAAACACCGCAGTAAAGGCAGTTAACATAAAAATAATCAGAGTAGTATTGAGCAGATCCAATTTTAGTTTGTTTAATATCAGTGTTGTGTTGAGAGATCCTATTTTCTTGTGTTTATTATCAGTGTTGTGTTGAGCACATCCTATTTTGTTCGCGCTATTGTCAGTGCTGTGTTAAGTAGATCCTGGTTAACTAGATCCGGGAGTCTCTGTGGCGAAGTGGTCAAGCTGTTTATCTCGTGCTCCGAAGGTTGTGGGTTCGATTCCGGGCCGCGTCCTTCGGTTTACGAGTTAAATGTTTCGGAGACTCCTGTGGGTCGTCGCTAAAAGCTACGGAGTTCGTTAGTTAGTTAGTTAGTTAGTTAGTCACGGTTCCAACTTTACGGCAACGGGTCGTCCCCATATTGCTCCGTTCCTGTGCCAGTTCGTGCTTTGTGCGACGCTTTCCGTGCTGTGGAAAGAGACCGAGCCATATGGGATAAAACCCGGTGCAATGAAGTCGACCCTGTCGACTTTTAAGCGACTTTTTTAAAAAGTAGATCCTGGCTTATTTCTGTAATTCGTAAGTGTAATGTGGAGTAAATCCTAGTTTTTTATTCTCGTATATTCTGATCACAGTGTGCGTCTACTCGTATCAGTGTGACTGACTGACTTACTACTACTACTACTACCACTACCACGACCACGATCACGACCACGATCACGACCACGACTACGACGTTTTCTTCTTCTACTTCTTCTTAGTCTACCGCCTTTTATCGCCCTATTGGGGGGGGGGGGAGGAGGGGTGTGAAGGAGGGGTGCGGGTGGAAGGTCCGTTTAAATCATCTTTAATAGCTCCTGTGCATTGTTTTTGTGCTTTGACTTTCGTAGCTTTGATTATGCTTTATTTTTAAAGTTTTTAAATTTGCTATTTTTATTTTGAATCTCTGTCAATGGTTCCTTAGCTTCTTGATTTCTGAGAGATCCTACATTGTGTTGATTTAATTGTTTATAAGATGTTACACATCTCTTTAGGTTCTGTTAAATATTGAATGGCTGCATGCGATCTGAATCTACATCGACACCTCTAAACACTTTTACAGAATTGTAGTGTATTAGTTATCTCACATTATTCTTTAGTAGTGAGTGCGGGTTCAAATCCTATCCACCTCTGATCCAGGTGAGTGAGCTCGTGGCCAATGTCTCCGTTTAGCTGATCAATAACAAAGTCACTGGTGCAAAAAATAGCCTTGAAGTGGCACGGTTTTTAACTGCACTTGGTAACTCAGGGAATAGGAAAAATCTACTTAGACGTCTATAGAACATGTTATCATGTAGCACTTAATAACGACGTAGCCCACTGTTCACTGTCTTATTTTTCTCTCATTTGCTTTAGATGTGTTCATGTTTTGTTGGATTTTGCGGCTTCAGTTGTGTCGCTTTTTTTGACTTGAAGCGTCGATTGCATTGATTTCTGTGCTTGTCTTAATGGTCTAGGGCAGTGGTTCCCAAGCTTTTCAAGCAGAGGGCCATATCTACTTTTTTTCGGTAATTAAGCGGGCCACAACGTAATAAAATTATAAATATCGTGCAATATCATTCTTACTTTTCTTAACTTTCGTCAACAAAATGTTAATATTTAAAGGCAGTCAGTGTCAGTACTACACTGCGGTCATTTTTTGGTTTAATATCGAAAGTTCATTTAACAATAAAGTTTAAATCAGTTTCGAAAATCGCTATTGTAACTGTTCTTCATAACCAGTACTTTAGTTCAGATGCCAGTTTATCAATGTCTAGGCACAAATCTGGCGTGCCCAAAGTCATAAGCGCAGCTAGGTTACTGTCGGTGTGTCTGAAACGTTGCTTTTTTTCCCTTTTTTTTTATTGTGTAATGGTCATTGCGGAAATGACTGCTCGCATCTGTAAGTCGAACCAACACGACAAATGTATCTCTGGGCGAATGAACGCAAGTGTTCAAACTGATCGACAGGCAGTAGTCGCCAGAATGAACTCATATGATCAGCTGAAGGTGAAACAGGCAGCTCCACAAATTTACATTTCAGTGTAGAATTGCATTTCAAATCAATTACCTCGTGCTGAAGGTTTTGCTATAATTGACGGAGCTTCGCACCAGGAAATAAGAACAGATTTATGAAGAGGGCAAATTATTCTCCTCTATTGTGAACTCTTGAAATCTCGACTGAAAGATATCCAGAAGACTTTCAACTTGTACTTTGTACTGTAACTAGCCACATTTCTTTTCCACCACAAGTGTTTTTAGAGTTGGAAACGCCTCTAAAGTCCCCCAGTCAGCTGTCCGATAAACAGTGTAGTCTCATTTGAAATGAATAAATGTCATCGCACAAATTTGTGAATAGTTTGTTATTCCCTGGATCCTCGCATTTAAAGAGTTTAAATGAGACGTGATGTCCAACTAAAATGCTAGGTCATTAAGCCAGTCATCGTTCAGCAGACATTCCTGTTCTGTAGGCACCTCATTTATTTCAGACAGAAACAGATAGACACTATTTTTCAGTGCCCAGAAAGTGACAGAACTTTCCCTTTAGATAGCCATCTAACATCACAATGTAACAGTAGCTCACCGTATTCTTCGTTCGGGTCTGATAGAAACTGTCTGAACTCACGCCTGTTCAGAGCCTTACTTCGAATTTGCTCACACATCTCAGAACAACATCCATGACATGTTTTAGATTTAATGTCTTTCCACACGAAGCATATTGATGAATGATACAATGATATTTTAATATAGTGCGGCCAAGAAACGGTTCCACCAAAGGCTCCGGACATTTTACCCATCAAAGCCAGAGCACCGTCGGTGCATACACTGTCTAATTTGGTCCATCTTGTGTTGTTTTTCTCTACACACAATTTCAGAGTTTCAAACAGGTCAGTCCCTTTGGTAGTTGCATGCATCGATTCAAGTCCAAGAAGTTCTTCAATGACTTCAAAATTATCGTTTATTGCTCGAACAAAACCTGCGACCTGAGCTGTGTCAGAAATGTCAGTGGGTTCATCCATTGCCAATGAAACAAATTTACGATTTTTGATATGTGCTGCAACTTGACGATAAACATAGTTGGATAATTCTTCAACTCGCCAAGCCATAGTATTATTAGACAAAGGAACATGATCAAATTTTGTTTCACTTTTTATCGCCAAGCATTATTGCAGCAATTTTAAGGGAAGGCTTGATTATTTTTTCTGCATCGGTGAACGGCTTCTTCTTGTGAGCCAACAGAAGAGCGACTTCGTACGACGCAACAACAGCACTCTTGCTGTGTTCGTTAGTTTTGGTAAAAAATGACTGCTGCCTGGTCAGAGAATTTTCTTTTTTTAGCTATGAAATCTTTTCTTTGCTTTAAATTGATCGGATATTGAGCATTTATGTCTGAATGTTTGACCGTGAAGTATCGTTCCAGATTAAATTTTTTTTGGTAACAGAAACACAAAATCTGCAGATTAATTAAGCAAACTGGTTTACCACTACGGCTAGGTATAAACATAAATTTCTCAGTCCAATCTTCGTTGAATTCACGACAAGCAGCGTCTTGACAGTTTCGCTTTTTACCATTGTTTGATTTTAGATTTTCCAAACTCATGTTTATAGACTTTAACGGCAAATTTTTATATAAAAAAATCTAATTTCAACACAATATTACCGACTCTGCTATACAGTTGTAACAGACGACAACATGCGCCTTGCACACTCTGATTAGTCGACAAGGCTGGCATATGAGAACTTCACAACGTTTCGTTGCGAACTGAACAGGCGCATTCGATAATATCTCAGCCTAATAACCATGAGCAGAGTACATTATCGCACGCTGAGGGGCGCTCCGAGTGCATTTTTGAAATTATTAAAATATATTATATTAAATAACAAGGCCTCGCGTGCCACTTTCTGACAACTGGCGGGCCACAAATGACCCGCGGGCCGTGGTTTAGGAACCTCTGGTTTAGGGTAAACTGGATCTATACGCAATGATCAAATGGATTTACAACTGGAAACGTAACGGACTACGAAAGAAAATTATCGAAATATAGTAAGTGGAATACTGGCCGTCTTGACACCGTGCATAAAAAAGGACTAAATAACTACAATCCATATCTGGGCCCAGGAATGGAGTTATACCTCTCCATAGCAAATCGCCTGGGCTGATTTTAGAGACCATGTGTTGCCATGCAGCATGATCCCTCTCTTGTCCTGCTTAGTTTACTCCAGAGAAAAGGTAGTGCAAATATATCTGGAATAAGACCAGCTGCAGAGGCTGTCGGATCAGCAAAACAATGCTGTTACTGTCCGCCTGTCGGAACTTCGATCCTAGACCAGTTTCCGACCAATGATTAGGGCCTAGTCTGCCCTGCCATGTTATTTAGTCTTTAGGTTGTATTTCCTCGCACTAGGTTAAGGCTTGTACACTCCCAAATGCGCACCTCCACCTGAATAAATGGACTATGTACATGGCTATCCAGCGAGAAATAGGAGATAACTGAATTCACGAATAGAGAGACAAATAGAACAGTTGGTCATTTGCAGACATCAGAACTCCCCCCTACCCCACCTCTTGTTTCTTGTTTTTCTTTTTCATGCAATGATTGATCACATTTTCTTCACCGCCATTTCGTTCTTTTGATGCTTCGATGATCACACATAGACAATGTATATATCCAGAGGAATATGAAAAATAATGATGAAAAGGAAAATCAACAAGATGAATACAAGTCAAAGTTAAGCTGACAGCTAAAACGAGAAAAAAACAACAGTTCTTCCAGCACTTGTCAGATACCATAAATAAAGTCAGTGAAAAGGATGACCTGATTGCAATGGGCGATTTTAACTGAAGGATGGCATAAGGAAAATAAGTACAATGGGAAACTTGTTTATGTATAATAAGCGAAACAACAAAATAACGAAACAGCAGTGTAGAGAATGTGATCTAATTTAGCATGAAACATCATCTAATTAATAGCTAACACCCTTGTCCAGCATAAATTGAGCAGAATCAAAACTTAGTACAGATGGAATAACACTGATCAAGCATCACATACAGACTACACACTAGCAAAACATAAACAGAAGATGACCATAATAGTCGCCATAGCCATTCCCAACACCGGCATAGATACTGATCATCAACCAGTTATACTGACTTACACCATCACACGTGAAACAGCAGAGACCCAAAAGACCAGAAAACATAAAGAAAAACTACACAGAAAAAAATGGATGACGAAAGCATGAGAACAAATATCAACCAAGAAATGACAACGTAATATGAGAGTTAACATCTAGATATTGGAATTAAGAAAACGAATGGAACACGCTCAAATCAGTTTTGTTGAAAACATTGAAAGCAATGTGTGGGAAAAAGAAAATCCAACATAACAGTGTGAATAGAACACCATGGTGGAATGATGAAATTACAGAGGCAGTGCAGGCCAAAAAGAAGTTATTTGATTTCTGGTCAAAAACCATATCACAAGATGATTATATTAAATACAAAATAGCCAGAAGAGATAGCAAACAGGCCATCAAGATGACAAAAAACGATCCATTGATAAAATGCGGAGAGCATCTAATAATGATATGTAACGAACGCTAAGAGATTTCAATAAAAGCATTAAAGCAATGAGAGTGAAATATGAACTCTACAACCCCACATTGACAATTAATGGTAAAAACTGAACATAAATATTCAGTGAGAAACAGCGAACGATGAGATGAAAATATTTTCATGAACTTCTGAATCAATCGGGAAGTCACAATAATTTATTCCTACATCCAAAACGAAGAACAAAACGGCTGAAGTTGAGATAGCAATAAAAGACAGCCCCAAAAACAAATCAACAGTAATAAATGGTGTAACAACTAAAACAATCAGAGCTTGTGGTAATACTGGTGTTCAATGCCTTACGTGAGTATTTAGAGCAGCATGAAAATAAAAGAAAACATCCGACTACTAGTGAAAAGGTATAACAGTTCCTTAATGGAATTCAAAGAGCAATAATAGAGTGAGACATGTAAACGGGAATAACGTTGCTAAGCCAAACTGGCAAAATGTTTGCAAAAATATTTATTACTACGATGAATACATAGGGTTAGAATTGAATTGTAAGAAGACACAGATTATGGTCGTCACTGGGAAGAAGGAAATACCACACTGTAATATACAAGTAAATGTGAATATTCTTAAACAAGTGAATCGGTACAATTATCTCGGAACAGTCATAACATCTGATGGGAGATGCCGTGAAGAGATTAGGACAAAAATCGCCATGTCTAAGGTAGCCTTTTGCAAGATGGAAAAAATACTGACCAATAAAAAGATGTCATTTGCACCGAGAAAAAGAGTGTTGAGGTGCAGCATAGAACCTGTGCTTTTGTATGGATGTGAACCGTGGAAATGAGCAAGCAGGCTGAAAAAAACAACATCTGATGGCTGTGGAAATTTGATTTCTGAAGAGAATGCAAAGAATACCATGGACAGGCCGGTCTCCGTGGCGAAGTACTTACGGACGCGGTTCATAATCCCGTATGCCATCGTTCGAAACACAGCTGCGTGCGATTTGGCAGTAGACCACGTTATGTTAGTTTTGTGCTGGTATCGGTGCCGGTCGTTCAGAAAGCAATGACAAACTACTGAACGTAACTTGCCAAGAGATCACAGCGGCAGATATGAAATGGTCGTGTTGACTGTGATGTCCTGTAAAAAGGATATGCAATAATATTTAAAAAAAACATGGACAGAGATAAAATTCAATGACCAAGTCCTACAAGAAACAATTGAGAATCGTAAACTGATTAGAAAAATTAGACGTATACAGTTACAATCTTTTGGTCACATTATGAGCAGAAATAAATCGGAGAACTTGATGACAACTGGCAAGATCAAGGGGAAGAGAACAAGGGGAAAGCAGAGAAGTAAATACCTGGATGGCTTGGCCACGTGGCATGGTCGAGACAAGAACACTGAGCTGATCCACAACTTTGTTGATCGAGTGGGATGGCGAAACATGACCGCCCACGCTTATCGGTATGTCACATGATGATGATGATGACGACGGTGAAGATGATGATGATGATAATGATGATGATGATGATGATGATGATGATGATGATGATGATGATGATGATGATGATGATGATGATGATGAATACAACTCAGTTTTGAAATACATGTATATACAATTGTCTTGTCCTGATGCGGGCAATCAATCGTCTTTGTAGAGAGATTAGTGTGGTTGGGGAGTTTAACTCTCTTAAACGTTCTTTCCTGACCGCAGTGAAGAGGACACATTCCACACGTCGGTAAGTAGGGCTTAAATGTTGACTTCTCGTCCCTAACTTGGGGACGTAAATTACAAGCATCTCAGAAGTTGTTGAGGGTTCTTTTGATGGCGAGGGACACTGGTAATGGGGAAAGCTAACCTTCATTCAAGATCAGTCCAGTGTACCCACTAGTAGCAGTAATTACTGGTAGTGTTAGCACCTGCGTGGATTAGGCTTGAGTTCAAAGCGATCGACCGCATAATAAAAAACCAACGTCTTTGTTAATGATCTCTTTCCGTGCTTGGATCTTGGTCTTCTTAACAGTCCATGAGATTCTGTGCACTCTACGAATAAAACACATCTCTGTAGCCATAAGTTTGTCAACTCTCTTTATGTGAGTGCCAGTGTTTCCCAGGCATACAGTAATGAGGTCTGCAATCAAGAGAGCCGCCGTAGTGCATTGGCTAGCACTTCAGCTCGGCGGTCCGGTGGTCATATGTCGAATCCTCACGGAGACTAAAATGTTAAAAATGGATTGAAATTGACCTGGGTTGAGCAGCTTAACGTGGGTGCTGGGCATTTGTCCAAGGAAGTACAGGTGACCGATGTGATATTAACATAATCACTCATAGAGTGCCGACTGGTCTATGAAATACGTCTATATATAGTGGGCACCATACGCTCACGACACCTCTAGTCGTGTAGAAAGGTCCTTCGTATTTTATTTGACTTATGCTGACAGTCATTTTACTAATTAAAAGATATTACTGATACAAGGGTAAATTAATAAGTAAGTCACAAATAGCTGTAGAAAAATACCTAAATATGATAACAATTTGAAACTAGTTTATTTTTATACATTGTCCCTTTATTTCTCAACATAATTTCCATCAACATTGATGCACTTATCCCATAGTTTTATCATTCCTTCCAAACCGACTGCATAGAACTGCGTGTTCTGTTTTCTAAGCCACGTTTTCACTTCACATTCCACTTCGGCGTTATTCGCGAAATGTCTCCCGCCAAGGTGGGTTTCCTGTTTATGCTGACAAATGTTTGTCCCGTAAAGCGGTGAATAGCTGGGCAGAAAACGTTACAAGGGCGAGTGAATAAGTAAGTCACACAGTTCTGTGGGATGGCCGGTAAATGAAAACAAAGCACGCAGTTCTATGCAACCGGTTTGGGAGGACTGATAAAACGATGGGATAAGTGTATCAATGTTGGTGGACATTATGTTGAGGAATAAAGGGACAACGTGTGTATAATAATAAATGGTTTCAAGTTGTTATCATATGTAGTTATTTTTCTACAGCCATTTGTGACTTACTTATTAACGTACCCTATGTTACACAGAATGTTCTGATATATTACACAGAAGGTTCTGATATATTACACAGAATGTTCTTTGTCTGATTAAATGCAGTCATTGCTTAAATCATTCTGCACGTAATCTCTGTGCTACTTGTCCCATCTGTTGTTATCATTGACCCTGAATAATTGAATCCCGAGACCTGTTACAGTGTTGTACCTTTTACTGGCACCGTTGGCTCTGGTTAGAATCGGTTCACGGGTCAACCAGGTAACTATTAAGCTATTAGTGTGGAGCCGTGGCTGACAGGTTGATATGTCCAGGCAAGGCTGATAATGCACAAAGTTCGTTTCCAGAATAGGCCTGACAATTTTCCCAAGAGCCAGTTGTATCTAAGGATATTACACGCCACCCTGATCTCTTGGGTAGTGAGGTAGGGTATCTAGCTTTCTCGGATAAGGGCGAAAAACTGGAGGTCCTGTGTGGAAGTTTGCATATGCTAAAACTCCCACGGCAGTTGGAAATCGCAAAGTCGGCTGCCCTCACAAAATTGTTAGGAAAGAAAACCTGCCTGCGGGTAGATAGAGTCCGTGACCTTGGATGGAATCTGTCTAAAGGAAGCAAATCTGACAGAATCGCGCGCCGAAGTCACACATACTCTGAAGTACATAAATTGTGACGCTCTTCGGAGAAGGAGAATATGTATCAGCCAGGTGAGAAAAGCGTTAAGAACATTAAATAACGTATGGAGTAGCTAATCAACGTGTGATGAGTCGCTTGGTACGGCGTGTGTTGATGGTCGGAGCACACCCACATGTCACGTCTGGACAGTTACTTGGTCATTGTCATCATGTAGCAGGCTCTGTGCAATACGTCACTCGTATCACGGCCCGTCGAACAGATTCTCGATCTTTGCCAGTTCCCTTGCCTCATGTATTTCCATGACAATCGAAACTTGGAATGTACGTATCCTGCTAGTTAAAGATGGCACGACGGGCCCAGAGAGACGAACAGCACTGATTGGGAGAGAGCTGAGCAGGTACAACATAGACATTGCAGCCTTGAGCGAGACACGACTTGCAGAAGAAAGCCAAATATGTATTTCCATGCTCAAGGAGTCTGCGGTGTCCTATACCCATCTTCTTACTGTTCGACCCCCTGCCGCTCCTCCCGGGTACCATGTCTTAAATCACTATTTTTTCTAAATCACTGAATAGAAGTAGTGGAACTGCGGTAAAGCTGTGGAAATGTAAATATAAAATAACACAAAGTAATGCAGCTTTAACAAGTTAAAAGTTAGTTGCATGTCCTTTACAGGTCGTAGCAGTCCATCCCAGCATTCTTTGGCTGTTCGTGATTCCTGGGCAAGTTTACTTTCAGTGGTTTGCCATTGCTTTCCTAACGACCAGCACCCATACCATTTCATAACAAACCATCACAGCTGAGTTTCGAACGCGTGTATTCCGGATTACGAACTGCGTCTATATCGCCTTCGCTACGGACACAGAATAACGAACTATATAAGGACGGTGCGGTGACCAGCCTTCATCAACAAAGAAATGCATACACAAAACATAACATATTATATAATCACAGAGAAGATCCTCCAGTGTCTATATTAAGGCTTAAGAACGGGATGAGAAGAATAAAAAGATGGAAAAATGAGAACAGTGAAGAGAAAATAAAAAATGTGGAAAAAATGTGTCTTCCTACTTATCTCAGAATCACAGGCTATGGTATTCACAGCATCACAGCCTGAGATTCTGGGATAAGTTGAAAAACAATTTTTTTCTTCAAATTTTCATTTTGTTTGCTGATGAAGGATAGTCGCCGTAACATCGGTGTATTATTCGTAATTCTGTTCTGTAAAGCTATATTACTTTATGTTATTTTATATTGTTAACATTTCTAAATCACTGTAAAGATTAATATGAAAAAAGTATGTCAATTTCCGAGACAAGTTACTGATTATAAATCAGTGTTTTGTTTGTCGATGTTCAGATATTGTAAAATATCAGTATTTTTCTTCTCCTTGATTTCAGTGTAACAATCACATTGGCAGGAAAGATAAGTGCGCTCCAGTTCTTAAACTTACAGTGCGTTGATGGGGGTGCGTAGGGCCCCGGTGCCTACACCGGTCCTACATTAAAGAAGATCTACTACGGGAGCAAGAGTACGCCCGAGAAGAAGATGGATTGATGACATCAACGATATTGTACAATCACACGGAATGACACTATCCAGTGTCACCCATCGGGCTCTGGAGCGCCAACTATTCCTCCCCACGACGCTTGAAGGTAAAAGTGGGAGATGATGGTGATGATGAAGTAGTCGAAAGGATAAGAGCGCTCTCTCATACACTTCCTGAGCGTTGATGGCGAGTTAGGGCGTTTACTCCTTACACCGACAATAACTGGGACTTAAATAATGACTTCTAGTTCATAAATCAATGACAAACTACTGAAAGTAAAATTGCATAAACAAATAAACATTAGCTGTATCGCAACGTCCTGCAAAGGGCATGCGGCATTTTAAAGAGCTGCGTATGTGGCACTTAATGAGTTAATGATGAGAAGACAGTATTCCATGTCGAGGCAGTTATGTCACTTAATGAGTTAATGATCAGAAGACAGAATTCTATGTCGAGGCAGTTATATGTCACTTAATGAGTTAATGATCAGAAGACAGAATTCTATGTCGAGACAGTTATATGTTACTTAATGAGTTAATGCTCAGAATACAGAATTCCATGTCGAGGCAGTTATATGTCACTTAATGAGTTAATGATCAGAAGACAGTATTCCATGTCGAGGCAGTTATATGTCACTTAATGAGTTAATGCTCAGAAGACAGTATACCATGTCGAGGCAGTTATATGTCACTTAATGAGTTAATGATCAGAAGACAGTATTCCATGTCGAGGCAGTTATATGTCACTTAATGAGGTAATGATCAGAAGACAGTATTCCATGTCGAGGCAGTTATATGTCACTTAATGAGTTAATGATCAGAAGACACAATTCTATGTCGAGACAGTTATATGTCACTTAATGAGTTAATGATCAAAAGACAGTATTCCATGTCGAGGCAGTTATATGCACTTAATGAGTTAATGATCAGAAGACAGTATTCCATGTCGAGACAGTTATATGTCACTTAATGAGTTAATGCTCAGAATACAGAATCCCATGTCGAGGCAGTTATATGTCACTTAATGAGTTAATGATCAGAATACAGAATCCAATGTCGAGGCAGTTATATGTCTCTTAATGAGTTAATGCTCAGAATACAGAATCCCATGTCGAGGCAGTTATATGTCACTTAATGAGTTAATGCTCAGAAGACAGTATTCCATGTCGAGGCAGTTATATGTCACTTAATGAGTTAATGCTCAGAAGACAGAATCCCATGTCGAGGCAGTTATATGTCACTTAATGAGTTAATGATCAGAAGACAGACTCCCATGTCGAGGCAGTTATATGTCACTAAATGAGTTAATGCTCAGAAGACAGAATCTCATGTCGAGGCAGTTATATGTCACTTAATGAGTTAATGCTCAGAAGACACAATCCCATGTCGAGGCAGTTATATGTCACTTAATGAGTTAATGCTCAGAAGACAGTATTCCATGTCGAGGCAGTTATATGTCACTTAATGAGTTAATGCTCAGAAGACAGTATACCATGTCGAGGCAGTTATATGTCACTTAATGAGTTAATGCTCAGAAGACAGTATTCCATGTCGAGGCAGTTATATGTCACTTAATGAGGTAATGATCAGAAGACAGTATTCCATGTCGAGGCAGTTATATGTCACTTAATGAGTTAATGATCAGAAGACACAATTCTATGTCGAGACAGTTATATGTCACTTAATGAGTTAATGATCAGAAGACAGTATTCCATGTCGAGGCAGCTATATGCACTTAATGAGTTAATGATCAGAAGACAGTATTCCATGTCGAGACAGTTATATGTCACTTAATGAGTTAATGCTCAGAATACAGAATCCCATGTCGAGGCAGTTATATGTCACTTAATGAGTTAATCATCAGAATACAGAATCCCATGTCGAGGCAGTTATATGTCTCTTAATGAGTTAATGCTCAGAATACAGAATCCCATGTCGAGGCAGTTATATGTCACTTAATGAGTTAATGATCAGAAGACAGTATTCCATGTCGAGGCAGTTATATGTCACTTAATGAGTTAATGCTCAGAAGACAGTATTCCATGTCGAGGCAGTTATATGTCACTTAATGAGTTAATGCTCAGAATACAGAATCCCATGTCGAGGCAGTTATATGTCACTTAATGAGTTAATGATCAGAAGACAGAATCCCATTTCGAGGCAGTTATATGTCACTTAATGAGTTAATGATCAGAAGACACAATCCCACGTCGAGGCAGTTATATGTCACTTAATGAGTTAATGATCAGAAGACAGAATCCCATGTCGAGGCAGTTATATGTCACTTAATGAGTTAATGCTCAGAAGACAGTATTCCATGTCGAGGCAGTTATATGTCACTTAATGAGTTAATGCTCAGAAGACAGTATTCCATGTCGAGGCAGTTATATGTCACTTAATGAGTTAATGATCAGAAGACAGTATTCCATGTCGAGGCAATTATATGTCACTTAATGAATTAATGATCAGAAGACAGGATTCCATGTCGAGGCAGTTACTATGCAATATGAGCACACATCGGGGTGGAGGAGAACTCGCCAACCAAGAATCAATACTTGTGTAACATTGAGTTTTCAACCGCTCTCTGGAATTAAACAAAGCATTCACATAATTTCAGGCCGCGTTTCTAAGCCAGGGAAACGTTTTGTTATTGTACATCTTTCAAACAGCTAAATGAGAGGTTAACATATAGCTATGGCGTTAGCGTTTGATGACAGTTCCGTTCTGATGGGTCTCCCTGGTTCTGTATCACCGTGTCTGAACTCAACGAGGATATCTACAAGTTCATGTTGATGTCTGCTTTCTTTGACTTATTTGTAGTGACGTCGTTTGATGGCGTATTAAAAAGAATAAAAAGAATAAGGAGGAGGTGGAGGAGGAGAAGGAGGAGGAGATCAATACGAGTGCTAGGTATACAGACCATTAACATATGGTGACCTAGGTTCTCTGTATAAGCAATTATAAGGGCTCACCATCTATCAGAGGTACCGTTCAAGAAAACAACACAGAAAATCTCGCCTGGTGCTGGTTGGTTGGTTGGTTGGTTGGTTGGTTGGTTGGTTGGTTGGTTGCAAATGCTCTGAAAGACTGAGTTTTAACTCTTAAGTTTCTTGCATTGGAGGGGGAGGAGGAGAAGAAGAAGAAGGAGGAGAAGAAGAAGGAGAAGGAGAAGATGAAGAATTAGTAGTAGTAGTAATAGTAGTAGTAGTAGTAGTAGTAGTAGTAGTAGTAGTAGTAGTAGTAGTAGTAGTAGTAGTAGTAGTAGTAGCAGCAGCAGCAGCAGTAGTAGTAGTAGTAGTGGTAGTAGTAGTAGTAGTAGTAGCAGCAGCAGCAGCAGCAGCAGCAGCAGCAGCAGCAGCAGCAGCAGCAGAAGAAGAAGAAGAAGAAGAAGAAGAAGAAGAAGAAGAAGAAGAAGAAGAAGAAGAAGAAGAAGAAGAAGAAGAAGAAATATCATTCTGGCTGGCATGAAGAATGGTCTGTGACTCTATTAGGTAACATAGATCAGTAGGTTCAGGTGGAATCTCTGATAAAGTCAAACCTGAGAAAAAGCAGTTTGTTGTTTGTGTAAGGCCACACGTGTGTCAAATGAAATGAGTCAACTGTGATCAGGCTTGCGGGCCGGGCTATTTCGGAATGTGGAAGAGCAATAGACCGAGCTAATACAGTAAATGCTGTCAGAAAGGTAGGGTGATTAAACGAATTAAGAGACGACTGAGAATCCGTGGCCTTGACCAGACTGTAAGAAAATCCAGCCAAAAGGTGTGAAGCCAGACGGAAGCGCTATACACTGAGTCAAGGAAGACTAGTCAACTGTTAAAAGTTAAGGAACATACTGAGTAGGGGATGCAAGCACTTACGGAATGAATGGTCCCATGTGTAGTGAATATAATTTGACGACCAACCAACCAACCAACCAACCAACCAACCAACCAACCAACCAATCAATCAACCAACCAACCAACCAACCAGCCAGCCAGCCAACCAACCAACCAACCAACCAGCGAGCCAGCCAGCCAAACAACCAACCAGCCAACCAGCCAGCCAGCCAACCAACCAACCAACTAACCAACCAACCAACCAACCAATCAACCAACCAACCAACCAACCAACCAACCAGCCAGCCAGCCAACCAACCAACCAACCAACCAGCCAGCCAGCCAGCCAACCAACCAACCAACTAACCAACCAACCAAACAACCATCTAACTAACTAGGTTCAGGTAGTTCCTTGGCAGCAGCTGCCCATGTTTTGTTAGTTGTTACGTATTCACCCATCATGGTATTGTGAGGGAGAAAGGTCAATTTCTGTCCAGACCTCTTTTCTTTCCCAGACAATTATGAAAGATGATCCAGTTCACTAGGCTAGGTCGACGCCAAAGTCGTATTGGGTAGAAAAAATAATCCTGCCATAGGGGAATAAATTCTAGGTAAACAAGCACAATAACCATTGTGCTACAACGGCTCCAGTCTATAGGAAGTTTGTATATCTCACAACGATTGGCCTGTGGTTGTTGGATCTATCTATTAAATAATCCCATGTACTTTTGCACCCCAAGTAACTGTTGAGTAGTAAGTGAGTAGGTAAGTATATATGTAGGTAAGTATTTAAGTAAATTTAAAAGTAAATAGGCAACTAAATAAGTAATTAAGTAAATAAGTAAGTAAATGACACTTTCACACACCATAAGACGCAGTGGGTAAACTGGTGCTAAATCCATATTGGTATAGACCAATCGGCACTCGGTGTGTGACGTGATCAGTATCACGTCTGCTGCCTTTACTTCTTTAGACATTTCCCTTGACTTGTTTTAGGTTGGGTCGAGCTGGGAGTCCAGATTAAATTTTTAAAAATCCGCCTCGACGCGGATACGTACTCATGGCCACTCGGGCCGGCAGACGAGCGACTAGCCACTATCCTACCACTGCTTCCGGTGAGAGTACTGAGGGGAAGACAATTCCGAGGAAGACAAATGTGAGGCCTGCACTGTGTTGCTTTTGTTTTATGATGTATATATACCCTTGGATATACCCTTACGGGTAGCGGGGTAGGGGTATCCCCTATCAAAGGAGAAGTAAGGCGCCTCCTTCCCTCCGCTAGCCTACGGGACACCCTTGGGCAAGGTGGAGTACCCATTTAGCACCCCGATCAGGGTTACGTGAAGCCATGGGTGCAGGTGGTGGATGAAGATGGAGAGCAGCCAACAGATAGTTGTAGGTTATGGTCTCCACCTTCACGACGGTAGGCAGAGGATCTCTATTTTGAGGAGACAATGGCTACGGTCACTGACCAGTATGGTCACTGCTAGGAAGGAAAGCAATGGCAAACTACCTTCTTTACAGATGCCAAGAAAATCATAACAACTAGGGTTAGAATTAAATTGTAAAAAGACACAGATTATGGTCGTCACTAGGAAGGACGAAATACCACAATGTAATATACAAGTAAATGGGAATATTCTTCAACAAGTGAGCAGGTACTATTATCTCGGAACAGTAATAACATCTGATGGGAGATGCCTTGAAGAGATTAGAACAAGAATCGCCATGGCAAAAGTAGCCTTTAGCAAGATGAAAAATATATTGACTAATAAAAAGATGTCAATTGAAACGAGAAAAAGAGTGTTGAGATGCTACATTGAACCTGTACATGTATATGGATGTGAAGCGTGGACAATGAGCAGTCAGACTGAAAAACATCTGATGGCTGTAGAGATGTGGTTTCTGAGGAAAATGCAAAGAATACCATGGACAGCCAGAAAGACCAATGAACAAGTCCTTCAAGAAACAAATGAAGATCGTAAATTGATTAGAGAAATTAGACGTAGACAGTCAAAATTTTTTGGGCATGTTATGAGAAGAAATGGATTGTAGAATTTGGTGACAACTGGTAAGATCGAGGGGAACAGACCAAGGGGAAGACCTAGAAGCAAGTACTTGGATGGCTTGGCCTTGTGGCATGGTCGAGACAGAAACACGGAGCTGATCCACGACTCTGGTGATCGAGTGAGATGGCAGAACATGACCGCCCACGCTTACCGGCATGGCACATGATGGATGGATGGATACCCTTGGAGGGGAGGAGCGGCTGGCCGAGTGGCTAGAACGCCGGACTCTCATTCGGGAGACCCGGGTTCGATCCCTCGGTAAAGTGTGGGACTTTTTTCTGTCGGGGGCAAAAAGAAAATCCTAACCTGCACAGTTCGCGGCGACTGCACTAGCCAGGCGGCCTTAATTCCTCAGGCTCAAAGACCCCTCTGTCATACACCGCAAGGTACTATATTGGCGGTAAATAACAGTTACCCTTGGAGGGAATTTGCTTTCTGATACTAGTCTTCTTCTAGCCCTACACCCAGAGTTTTGATTACAGGCACATAGCGGCGGATAATTGAGTTTCCTTATCACAACCAATTTATGTATTAATTTATGCTAAATATGTTAAATATTTTCTTGACTTTCTGAAAATCGTAACACCGCTATTTCCATACTTTATAGTTTGTCGCTTTACAATTCAGTACAGTCTATGATATTCCTAATGTAATCATGTTGCATTTCTTTAGCTCTCTTTGAATTCAAACGTAGTCGATGCACGTGCTACTACTTCTAATCCACTGGAATGAATTTTGCATGTTAATTAGTTTTTCCTATTACTTGTGTCCCTCGCCACCAGATCAACCCACTCCGACTTCAGAGGTACTTGTAATTTACGCTTAAAATCAAGACCGAGACGTGGAAATGTTAGTCCAGTCAGCCTGTGTAATCACTGAACCCGCTTCCTCTTCATCAGAACATCGGAAGTGTAAAAAACAGAGCATTCTTATCCATTCGCTCATGCTGACCTCCATGTAGTTGCTTCTTCTGCATCTGCTGGCTGGTTCAAATACATTGTTTTGTTTATAGAACAGGCGTACGCTTTGACGATACTTGTTTTACCTGTAGTCGTTAACAGTGTCTTATTTTACAATTATTTGAACTTGATTGTCGCTCACGCCTCTGGTTTAAATTCTCAGATGTGATTGTGAATATGGTGATTTTCTGTACATTTATTAAAAATTGACGAACATATACTGGCAGCATTCGACAGCTTAAAATTGACGGACATTTACTAGCAACATTCATTATCTTAAAAGTTGACGGACATTTACTGGCAACATTCAACAGCTTAAAAGTTGACGGACATACTGTCACGATAGAACAGCTGTAGATATTGGCTAGAAACCTAGTGACCAGGTTACGTAAAAGGCAAACCGTTAAAGAAGAATTCATATTTTAAACTGAATAGTTTTCATTAGGCCCATGTCTTTCAAGGGGCCAATAAGGGTAGCAAAGGTCAGTAAACCTGTAAACTAGCATGCATGTCGCAATGGTCGACTAAGGATGGTTGGCTATCTTATGAAAAGTTTAGCACTGCATTCAACTGATAATGATCAAGTCTACAAAGGGCGTGATGTGAGGTGGTTGAGGGCGCATGCTCCTTTGGGAGATAAAAGGCAGAAAAAGAGAAGGAGAAGGAGAAAGTGAAGTGGGGATGAGGAGAAAGAAAGATTACTTTATGTGCTCCATTAAGTTTTATATAGTATCATTATAATATTGTATACATTGGCATTGCAATAATTCAAACAGTAAGATTATAATACACCCGGGGGACATCACGACATAAATGTGAGAAACGCGTCGCACTCTTTCAATAACAATATGATATAAATCACCCTGAATGACAGAGCTAGAAATGACATATATTACACACATGTAACATGCTCACATGATAGATGACATGATCATCATCTTCCACTTTTGCCGTCAATCGCCGTGGCGAAGTATAGCTGACGCTCCAGCGCCCATTGGGTGGCACAGCATAAAGTCATTCCGAATGATTGTGCAATGACTTTGGCGCAGTCAGTCGCTTTTCGGGCGTCCTCTTGCTCTTGTAGAAGAATATATTTGGTGTAGTGTCGGTGCGGTCTGGCCACCACTCGCCACCTGCTCGTGGTGGCGAGGTCTCGGAGCTTTGACGCTGAGCCGCCAACGTCTGCAGCCTACCTTGTGCCAGACGTATTGGTTACCCATTCCTCTGGAAAACACAAGGCAAGGCCGAGAGAGGAAACATGTCGTTTGGGCATCACATGTTCTCTGAAGCTCTGCCAAGGCATTGTGGTGGAATTTTGGCAACATTCCAACTCGCATACTTTGGTCTGTCAAGACTGCAAGGTGCCACTAAATGTCGGTTCTGGCAGTTGATGGTGTTATGTTCTTATGAGATGGCCAAACAGTTTGATCTTCTGCCTTTCATTATAACTGAGTTATCAGAGTTCGCTGTGATCTGAAGTAATATATGTGAGTTTGATGTGTGTTTTCTAACAGCAAACTGCTCAAATAAGGATGGATCTATGACATGCATGTCGGTGAGGTATTTATTGGTTCGAGTAAGATTGCTCAAGAATTATGAAGGAAATGGAAAGAAAGAAAGAAAAAGATAACAGCAATTAAAATGAGCAAATGTGAAAACAGAAAATAAATAACCCAAGATAAAAAGAAACAATATGAAATTACTAGGTAATGGTAATCTCTATAAGTGGGATTGGACAAAACGTCACGTAATTGTAAGAGATCTTGTTTCCACCCCATCGAATCATATTGAGTATATGGTTCTGGGCTCTGATTTTCTTGTCGCAGATTGACTTGATGGTTTATGCGGTCACCATCACCGGCGAACATTCTTCAAAGTCTTCATCAACGAACAGCAAAAACAAAACAGTAATCAATCAATCAATCATATAAGAGTGTTATGTCTTTTGACGTAGCCGAAATATTTCACTTGCCTCATTTTTATTTCTATCATTAACTATCTTTTCATTCCAAGTTTTTTCTAGAACCTCTGTATTTGATTGTTCTTGTTTCCGTGAAATAAGACATATTCTTCGGTATATCAACATATCCAGGGTCTCTATTCGACTTTATAATTGCTTGTTAAATGTCCAGGCTTCCGCGACATACGGTAGCGTTGAATATACGTAGCATTTGACAATTCTCATTTTAATGCGTTGTTAATCTCTCTGAATGTTAATACTGATTTCATAGCTGGTGAAAGCACTTTTGGCTATTCCTATTATCTTTTTTCTTCTATTTCACTCCTGCCATCATCTGTATTACATGTTCAAGATAGGAAAAAACGTGTTAATTGTTCTAGTATCTCCTCGTTGAAAATAAAAACAGAAGCAAATAAAGAACACTCAACTGGAGATCTGAAGAAGGTGTTACATCAGCACAAAGTCTGATCGCAGTAACTTGCCTCAGATCCCCAGGTTTACGTCTGTTTGCTGTAGCTTTTTGTAACACGCAGGCCCATCTTATATTCGGTCCTTCCAATCACTCATCTTTCGTTCATCATTGTGCATGTTACATTCACATAAGAAAAAAAACATTGTCAAATGAATGTTGCATACATAAGAAGAGAGAGAGAGAGAGAGAGAGAGAGAGAGAGAGAGAGAGAGAGAGAGAGAGAGAGAGAGAGAGAGAGAGAGAGAGAGAGAGAGAAAACATACTCGAACAACACGGGGAGGACACGAACAGAGCTACACGGGACAAGAAGAGAAGTAGAAAAATAAATGAACTGTATGGGAAGGACACGAACAGAGCTACACGGGACAAGAAGTGAAGTAGAAAAATAAATGAACTGTATGGGAAGGACACGAACAGAGCTACACGGGACAAGAAGTGAAGTAGAAAAATAAATGAACTGTATGGGAAGGACACGAACAGAGCTACACGGGCAAGAAGTGAAGTAGAAAAATAAATGAACTATATGGGAAGGACACGAACAGAGCTACACGGGACAAGAAGAGAAGTAGAAACATAAATGAACTGTATGGGAAGGACACGAACAGAGCTACACGGGACAAGAAGAGAAGTAGAAACATAAATGAACTGTATGGGAAGGACACGAACAGAGCTACATGGGACAAGAAGTGAAGTAGAAAAATAAATGAACTGTATGGGAAGGACACGAACAGAGCTACACGGGACAAGAAGTGAAGTAGAAAAATAAATGAACTGTATGGGAAGGACACGAACAGAGCTACACGGGACAAGAAGTGAAGTAGAAAAATAAATGAACTATATGGGAAGGACACGAACAGAGCTACACGGGACAAGAAGTGAAGTAGAAAAATAAATGAACTATATGGGAAGGACACGAACAGAGCTACACGGGACAAGAAGTGAAGTAGAAAAATAAATGAACTGTATGGGAAGGACACGAACAGAGCTACACGGGACAAGAAGAGAAGTAGAAACATAAATGAACTATATGGGAAGGACACGAACAGAGCTACACGGGACAAGAAGAAGAAGAAGGCTTACATTATGTGAATGTTTAAATGACATAACTCCCTCTGTAGGCAACAACATGGCTGGCTGATTGGGTTTCTCTTCAGTGTGAGAAAACCTGCCTCAAACCAATCCTCTCTGGCTACCATTTATGACATGCTCAGAAGTCTACTGTTCGGAAAGCAATGGCAAACTACTGAATGTAACATTGCTTAGTACATCACAGCCAGCTAATTAATGCTGGGATTAACTGTTACGTCCTGTAAAAGGACATGCAACTAACTTCACACACACACACACACACACAAACACGAATACCACACACACACGTACACACACGCACGCACGCATACATACACACACGCTCATACACACGCTCACACATACACGCACGCGCACACACACACACACACGTACACGCACACAGACACACACACACACACACACACAAGGTGTACATTTCAAGAGCCGCTATGGAATGTTGCACATACCACCAGTTTTAGTATTACCAAAATTAACCGCTACCAAATCCATCAGACCGCAAGAGTTTAGTTAGACACTGGCTGCATAATTTCACCACAGTATAATTTCACTCCCGTAGAGGCCTTATCTCTCAGGGACATTCAACGAACAAGCAACACAAAAGGCCGGACATTAGCATACACGTATTATATGATTTGAACGTTTATATTGATTTAACTGTCGCGTGTGTATAGATTATTAATTACCACAGTCATATTTCCAAGATAAGAAGGTCAGTTGTAAATATGAAGGACTGATCAAGTTAAATAAGGAGTATCATTTGTTTTAATTGTTATCATCATCACCATCATCTTCATGTGCTTGCCAGCCGGAGTAGGCGTTCTTATCTCTTCACATATCTCGGTCCTTAGTGATCCGGATCCAATTGCTGATGATATCTCTCCTTGCCACCATCTCAGTCCACCCGGCATCATTGTTCTCCATCTGCCTGTACCTACCTTCCCAATGATCTTTTCAGTCGTCACACTGTTTTCCAATAGCTCTGTTCACATTAAATGAGAAAAGAACGCCGTGTGTCTATTTCTTATAGTTGTATATAATGCTCTACTTTTATTAGCCTCTTCCAGGCAATCATTGTTTAGATCAGAGGTAAATAGCAAATCATCCCTAGATCAGGAAATCAACATCCGGATTGGTAAGTCAGCAACAACAATGAACAGGTTAAGAAAAAGAGTATGGGAGAACAGGAAGCTTACTGCCAAAACAAAAGTACTTGTCTGTCAAGCCTGTGTCCTTAGTACTCTTCTTTATGGCAGCCAAGCCTGGACAACTTACTTACAAGAAAAATGTTTAAACAGCTTTCATATGCGGTGTCTGCGAAGAATACTTGGTATTAGGTGGCAAGACAAAATCACAAATACTGAAGTATTGGAAAGATCAGGCTGTGTGACTGTATATTCCATGCTCAGTCTTCGTAGACTTAGATGATAGGACACGTTAGGAGGATGGATACTGGTAGAATACCAAAGGACATCTTTATAGTGAATTACAGGTGGGTAAGAGATGTCACCGGTCTCTGTGGCTAAGGGCTTGCGAACGCGGTTTGTAAGTCCGTATACCCGGGTTCGAAACACAGCGGTGCTGGTCTTTTTCGAAAAAGGTATAGGAGCCGGTCGTTCAGAAAGCAATGGCAAACTACTGAAAGTAAAATTTGCCCAGGAATCACGAACAGCGAAAATGCTGGGGTTGACTGCCACGTCCTGTGAAGGAAATGCAACTTAATTTTAAAAAAAGAAGAGATATCAGGGTTGGCCTCTACTACAATACAAAGATGTGTGTAAGCGGGACATGATTGATACAAGCATTGATAATGCACATTGGGAGCCAGTAGCCGCTGAACGTGTTGCATGGAGGGCAACTATCAGAAATGGAATAAAAACAAAGGAGAAAATTATTACAGATAAGTCACAGACCGAGCGTGTGAGACGTAAGATGGTGCATGATGGTGAAAATGACCATGCGTTCACATGCATCCACTGTGGACGAACATTTACAGCGCGAATTGGCCTTATCAGTCACATTCCATGGGTCGTAGTTATTAAGCCTTTTTGAAGCACAATGTAACAATCTATCGTCTGTCAAGACGACAAGGTTCCAATGATGAGTCCAAGCTAATCGCAACGTTCGTCTCGTGAACGACATCTCCGTTTCTTCCAGGCTCTTCTTAATTTTTTTCATTCATGATCCATGATTCACGGTTACAGATGTATAGGGAGATACATTAGATGAAGGCCCACGGGGAAACGAACGAGTTATGGGAAATGATGACAGAGCTGTCTATTTGAAGGTCTTTGAAGTGTTTAATGAAACCCAGAGGCCGATGTTTTCACATTCCATTGGAGTTGATGTCTCTTAACTCTTTCTATCCCAGGGCATGTAAACAATATAAAATAACACAAAGTAATGCAGCTTCACAGAACAGAATTACGAAACATACAGGACGTTGAGGTGCACTAGCCTTCATCAGCAAACAAATGCAAATACAAAACACAACAAATAGTCAGAGAGAAGACGCTCCAGTGACTATATTAAGGCATAAGAACGGGATGAGAACAATAAAAAGATGAAAAAGTTAGAACTATGAAGAGAAAAGGAAACTTTGAAAATAATAATTGTTGCTACTTATCTCAGAATCACAAGCTGTGATACCTATCTATCCAAGGACAGAACGATAGACCGAAATAATAACATTCTGCGCCATAAAGAGTTAAAGTAGTTAACTAAGGGACATGCAGCTATAAGACTTTCAACAGAGAAAGGGAAGGTTAACATGGTAAACTCTAAGAACGACTGAGTTAAGGCAATCTCTAGTATTGCTGTACGTATATGTTATTTACAGGACGTTGCAATCACACACAATCTCTACTGGCTATTTGTTATTTACTTGGCAATTTGACAAGTAGTTTGCCATTGTCTTCTAAAACCAGAAGTCAACATTGAAGTCCAACGACGAACCCACTACGCCACAGCCAGAAGAGGGATTTTATGTGCATTAAACCTCTCAGCCACGCACATTGAAAGTGACAACTAGTGCAGATTCATTCTAGTAACAACTCTCTTCAATACTGAAACCAAATAATTAATTGTCACAGATACAAATAAGGAAAATGAAATTATTATTATTTTTTTGTTGTTCGCGCATAGTTCAGTAGTTCAGTTAGTTAGTTAGTTAGTCGAGGTTCTAACATCACGGACAACAAGTCGTTCCCATTATGCTCCGTTCCTGTGCCAGTGAATATCACACAAAATTCTCCCCACTGTCCAATGTGAAAAGTGGAATAGACAGGAGTCTCGGCAATCCAACAGCCCGCACAGGTACACTGTGCATAATGACTCCGCCAGAATGCCAACACAGAAGTCCTCCACGAAAAAACCACAGTTCATCGTCGATGGAATCGGCAGTCACCAGAAAGACCTCATTGACCCGGGTTTTTTCACATGGCTCGGTCTCTATCCGCAGGGCGATCCGCCGAAAGCGTCGCATTAAGCACGAACTCCGTAGCTCCAGCGCCGACTCCCAGGAGTCTCCTGAAAAATGCACTCGTGGACCGAAAAGACAAATCAGTCAATTCAGCAACAGCCGGTAGCCATTGTTCCGAACATGCAATTCACTGTACAAACAAAAGCGGACATGTATAAGTTCAGTAGTTCATACACGCCCTACTACCCCTTGTAGTTACCACTACTGGAGAGTGCACTGGACTGATTTTTGTGTGTGGATTAGCTTTCCCTTTTACCAGTGTCCCTTGCCATCAGGCAAATCCATTCCAACTTCTGGGGTACTTGTAATTTACGTTACCAAGAAAAAGACGAGTAGTCAATATTTTAGTCCAACTGATCTGTGTAGTGGTTGAACCCGCTACCTCGGCATCAGCACACCGGAAATTTAAGAGCGAGCTCTCTTATCCATCCGGCTATGCTGACTTCCGGAAGATGACATATTGTGGACAAGTAACATAAATGACAGTCTAAACATTGTCAATGATTGAGGGAGACCTTCTACAACTCCACACACCAAGGCTGGTTTCTGCCTTTATATAGATGTTGATGTGTGGTGTATGTGTGTGTACGTGTGGTGTGTGTATGTGTACGTGTGGTGTGTGTATGTGGTGTATGTGTTTATATGTGTCTGTGGTTTGTATACACATATGTGTGATGTATGTGTGTGTGATGCATGTGTATGTGTCGTATATGGGTGTGGTGTGTGTGTGTGTTTTATGTATGTGTTGGTGTGTGGTGTGCAGGCTAAGATCTAATATTTAATAATTATTTAAATACTGGGAATTTTAAATCACAGATGGACGAGATAAGGTCACTTTGTGACCCACACAGCAGACACATGTATATATTTAGAGAAAGAAAAGGGAGGACAGTGAGGTGTTGGTTTCATCTTGACTAAGGGAATTCCTTCAGCACTTCTTGGATGCACCCAATCAGTGTGGATTGAAGACTTTCAGCAAATAATTTCAGTAAATAATTTCAGCACATAAAAGGAACTTTGAAAATGCTAAAGTATATGCATGAATATCTGAACCAAAAGAGGAGTAAATTCATGAATTTATGTTAGATTGCGTGTAAATGATATGTGTAGGTATGTAGCGAATTTGTGTACATAGGTATATATACGTGTTTCTGCATGTACGTGTCTGTTTGTGTGTCTGTCTGCCTACCTGTCTGATAACATGGTAATATGAATTTTTTTTAATGCTCAAAACATTCATTTGACAATGTTTTTTCTATGTGAATGTAAAAAGTAGAACAGATAATTAATTGATGTGAGAAAAATGAGTGGTTGGAAGGGCCCAATGACAGACGCGCCTGCATGCCACATTTACAACCCTTTGAAAATAAAGTTCGTTCTTTGAGAAATGCAGGGAATAAAATGTGGATCTTTATACTTGTCTAGTAGGCCACAGCAAGGACAGTTAACTGTGTACAACACCAGCCGACCCTCAGAGACATGATTCAAACTCAAGTATTCCATGGAACTGGCCAAGGAAGACGGAGGCCGACGGCAAGCTACCTGAACAGTTCGTGAAACAAATCATTGTAATCAGAAGCGAGAACTCATGTTTTAAGTGTTACTTCACACCCACGTGAAGAGATAATTTACGGACAATCGGAAACCAGGCACGAATATTCCCCCAGGTCTCAGAAATGTCATTTTAAACAAAAATGTGCAACATAACAAGAGGGGTGTAAAAATGTCAACAAGGGTTATCTGAAAAAACAAAAGGCCATAGCGACACGGGCAGCAGATGGACTCAGTCTGTGTTTGACAGCAGGATATGAGGGGAAGACAGTAAGAAATTATTTCATCAAATTGCAATCTTAAAGAGTGTGGAGAAAGAAAAATGAAATAGAATGAAAGAGAGATAGAAAAAGTGGGCGCAGAGAGAGAGGCAGAAAGAGAGATAAAGAGGGTGGGGGTAGAGTGAGTGATAGGGCAAGAGTGAGTGCTTGGGAGAGAAAGAGATAGAGAGTTAGAGAGGAGTGACAGATAGAGATTGAGAGAGATATAGAGGATGGGGTAGAGTATCAACAAGAAACACACACACACACACACACACAGAGAGAGAGAGAGAGAGAGAGAGAGAGAGAGAGAGAGAGAGAGAGAGAGAGAGAGAGAGAGAGAGAGAGAGACGACAGAGTGAAAAATATACAAGATCGTTTTGTGTTATAGAAAGAAAATCATTATGCGAATTTCAAAACAATATTGTCCCGTTGTGCATTTGAACAATAAAAACACAAACAATAAATCCTCTAATTTATTGCCTGACATACTGAGCAGCCTATTGTTTGTCTTCACTATTAAAATAAAATAACCGAATTGACAACCCAAAATAAAGACCCAAGTTGTGCAGAAACATTGTTCCTTGTAATAACATTAGCAAATTCACTGGAAGAACTTGAGTATGTCCTGGAGATTTCGTACATTCATGATCACAAAGTTAGTCCGTCCTAAGATTGATGTTGATATCCTCAGATGTCTCTCCAACGCTCCTAGACACAGCAATTCTCTTCGGTTCTGGAACAATCGATCTCTGCTGAGGGGCGATGAAAATGTAATGGCAGAAATGTAAAAACGAACAAATATTGCTCTACAAAAACTAAGGCAATTAAAACCTTTATGGATTTGAGGAGACAGAACAACACAAGTCAAAATACTACGGGGATGCGTATTTTCTGTGGCATCATATGAGTGCGAAACTCTAATATATAGCAAATCAGCTGAAAATCACAGATGCGCCTTTGAATTTAAGTGCTACAAAGCGTATTAAACATATTGGCTGTGTCAGGTCTTAGTCAGATATGACTGAGCTACCGTATGAAAGTAGACGGTACTACCTGCTTTCTGTTAGCGCCGAACTTTGGGCGGCGCTTACCAAACCCGACACCCCACATTGTGCCAACGGCTTCGAGCGGAAGAGCGCAATTGGGAGGGTACAAGCCTTTCCCTGGTGCGAAGAAATGCAAGCTAAAGACAAAATGTCATGGCAGGGCAGGCTAGGCCCTAAGCCTTGGTTGGCGGCTGGTCTAGGATCGAAGCTCCGACAGGCGGACAGTTAAAGCATTGCTTTGCTGACCCGGCAGCTTCTGCAGCTTGTCTTGTTCCAGATGTATAGGTGTTACCTTTCCACTGGAGTGAACTAGGCAGGCCGAGAGAAGGATCATGCTGCATGGGCGACACATGATCTCTATATTTTAGCCCAGGCGAGGCAGAGGCAATAACTCCATCCCTGGTCTTAACTGGTCTCGGAATCAAAGCGAGAAGCAACTGTTACGGGTTATAAGTCCCTGTCAATTGGCGTAGACATGGGGCGCCACGCGTTGCCTCTGACGATGGGAGACACCTACAGGTGTCACTGATCAGCTACTACCCGCCTCAAGCTGGGCAGCCCCCGGTCAATTGGGTGCTGATCCGCCACAGCCTGCCTGTTTCAATGGGTGCTTAGGGCTAGGATAAAATCTGTATCGCAGGCTGTAAAACCAATGCACCACGTACAAATAAAAATAAAAATAGAAACCTCAAGCTACGGCTTGCAACCTGGAACATGAGAACCATGTGTCCAGGATTCTCCACTGACTAGACCAATATTTACGATGTGAGAAAAACGGCTGTGATTGATGTCGAACTCAATCGTCTTAACATTGATATTGTTGGCCTGCAGGAGACTCGCCTCGCTGAGGAAGGATCACTCAGGGAAAACAATTACACCTTTTTTGGAAGGGTAGACGGCAGGCAGAAAAAAGGCAACACGGTATGGGCTTTGCAGTGTAGAATTCGCTACTGGGAATGATAGAAATTCCAGCAGGAGGAAATGAAAGACTATTATCCCTGCGCTTTACTACCTCTTGTGGTTTTGCCACCATTATTACTGCATATGCACCGACACTTGATTCATCTGATGATGTGAAGGATTCGTTCTATGAGGAGTTAAGACTCCATGATCAAGGCAGTTCCAAAATCTGACTACATTTATATGCTCGGTGATTTCAATGCTCGTATGGGCAAGGACTCGAGTTCATGGCCAGTGTGCCTTGGAAAATACAACATCGGTCGCATGAATGAAAATGGGCAAATGCTGCTGGAGCATTGCACCAGTAATGACATATGTATTACAAACTCCTTTTTCAAAACAAAAGAGATGCATAAGGTCACATGGAAACATCCAAGATCCGGCCATTGGCACCAGCTGGACTTCATCATCACACGGAGACAACATCTGAACCATATATCATTGACTCGAAGTTACCACAGTGCTGACTGTGATACGGATCACTCTTTGGTTGTTGCAAGGGTTAGACTGAGACCAAAGAGAATCTACACAGCTAAACACAAATCTAGCCCCAGGATTAATATTATTAACACTCACGATCCTGACAAGTGCTTTCAGTTTCAACAGCAACTTGAAGACGCTTTCACTGATACACCAGAAAATTGTACAGTAAATGAAAAGTGGGGTCAACTTAAGGAAACTCTTTATAAAACTGCCATAGGCGTTTACGGCACTGTGGATCATAAGAGGCAGGACTGGTTTGCGGCAAACAGCGAGACTCTGCAGCCCTTGATTGATGAGAAGAAGATAGCTCTCGTAAGAAACAAGGAAAGACCAACGCGTAACACTCTGAGTGAGCTGAAGCAAGCGAGGAAGGATGTACAAAAGGCTGCCAGGCGAATGACTATTGGATCAAGTTATGTGAGTCCATTCAAATCGCAAGTAATAAGGGAAACATCAGAAGCATGTATGAAGGGATAAAGAAAGCCTGTGGTCCAATGATCAAAAGAAGTGCACCGCTGAAAACCTTGACTGGAGAAATCATCACTGATAAGAAACAGCAGATGGATAGATGGGTCGAGCACTATGTAGAGCTTTACTCAAGTGAGACCAAGCTAGCGGATGATGCCCTCAACGCCATAGAGGCCCTGCCAACTCTTGACCACCTGGACACACTTCCCACCATAACAGAAGTTAAGTGTGCTATAAATGAACTTGCATCTGGCAAGGCTCCAGGTAAGGATGGGATTTCAATAGAGGTTATCAGGAGTGGGCAAGACACACTCACTCTACAGATCCACCAGCTAATAGAGCTATGCTGGCGTGAAGGACAAGTCCCACAGGATTTCAAAGATTCAAGCATCATAACACTGTACAAGAACAAGGGCGATCGGAGCGACTGCAACAACTATAGGGGTGTCTCACTTCTGTGTATTGTTGGACAAGTATTTACCAGAATTGTTCTGCGCAGACTTCAAGTCCTAGGAGATCAAGTCTACCCCGAATCACAGTGTGGCTTTCGACAGAACCGGTCTACCACTGATATGATATTCTCATTGCGACAAATGCAAGAAAAATGCCGTGAACAGAATCAACCACTGTTTATTGCCTTCATCGATCTCACAAAGGCATTTGATTTGGTCAGTCGTGAGGGTCTAGTCAAGGCACTAAAGAAGATTGGCTGCCCACCAACTCTTCTGTCCATTGTGGAATCGTTCCACACAGGCATGAAGGGTATAATCAAGTTTGATGGTGCAACTTCTGAAGAGTTTGAAATCAAGAGTGGAGTTAAGCAAGGTTGTGTACTAGCTCCCACCCTCTTCGGAATATACTTTTCACTTCTACTGAAATATACCTTTCGTAATCAGGATGGTGGTATATACATTCACTCACGCTCAGATGGCGGCCTCTACAATGCTTAGAGATTGAAGGCCAAGACCAAAATTAGGAGGGTACTGATCAGAGAGTTGCTGTTCACAGATGATGCTGCAGTTATAACCCACTCTGATGAAGAATTGCAATGTCTACTATCTGCATTCTCCAATGCTTGTTCTGAATTTGGTTTAACAATTAGCAAAAAGAAGACACAGATTATGTCACAAGGTGCACATGGGGTACCATCAATCTTTATTGACGACGCCGAACTAGAGATGGTAGACCATTTTACATATCTAGGATCAGTGGTAAATAGCAAATTATCCCTAGATCAGGAAATCAACATCCGGATTGGTAAGGCAGCAACAACAATGAACAGGTTAAGAAAAAGAGTGTGGGAGAACAGGAAGCTTACTGTCAAAACAAAAGTCCTTGTCTATCAAGCCTGTGTCCTTAGTACTCTTCTTTATGGCAGTGAAACCTGGACAACTTACTCACACCAAGAGAAACGTTTAAACAGCTTTCATATGCGGTGTCTGCGAAGAATTCTTGGTATTAAGTGGCAAGACAAAATCACAAATACTGAAATATTGGAAAGATCAGGCTATGTGACGGTTTATTCCATGCTCAGTCTTCGTAGACTTAGATGGATAGGACATCTTAGGAGGATGGATGATGGTAGAATACCAAAGGACATCTTTTTTGGTGAATTACAGATGGGTAAGAGATCTCAGGGTCGGCCTGTACTACGATACAAAGATGTGTGTAAGCGGGACATGATTGATACAGGCATTGATAATACACATTGGGAGCAAGTCGCCGCTGAACGTGTTGCATGGAGGGCAAACATCAGAAATGGAATAAAGACAAAGGAGAAAATTATTGCAGATAAGTCACACACCGAGCGTATGAGACGTAATATGGTGCATGATGGTGGAAATGACCACGTGTTCACATGCACCCACTGTGAACGGACATTTACAGCGCGAATTGTCCTTATCAGTCACGTGCGCTACCGCCATAGGTAAAAGTTATTATGCCTTTTTAAAGCACAAACTATAGTCTGTCAAGACGGCAAGGTGTCAAATTGAATGGAAATAAACATATTGGGAAGAAAGGAAACACATGGATCCACCAAAAACATAATATTGAAGAAGACAGGTTATTAAGACAGGAATAAATTATGAATGTAAAGTAATTTGGACATGTAAAAATGACATGAAAGTCTAGAAAATGTAATAATGAAAGCAAGTGTAATAAGAAAGCAGGGGAGAAAAGAAAGACCACAAGACAGATGTATTCAAGATATATTTAATTTAATTAAGTTGCATGTCCATCACATGACGTAGCAGTCAACCCCAGCATTTTCGCTTTTCGTGATTCCTGGGCAAATTTTTTTTACGTTCAGTAGTTTGCAATTGATTTCTGAACGACCGGCTCCTACACCTTTTTCGAAAAAAACCAGCACCGCCGTGTTTCGAACCCGGGTATACGGGCTCACAAACCGCGTTCGCAAGCCCTTAGCCATAGAGACCCGGGTGTATTTTTAATGTCTGTGCAGTGTGAAAATATTTCCGGTGCAACTTTTTCATTTACCTATTGAGTTGAGTAAATTGGACATGGTGTATTATGGACATGGAGGAGTCCAGACAGCAGGATTAAAAACCAGATAGATTACATCCTGATTAGCAAAAGGTTTCGAAATGCGTTAACAGTCGTAAAAACAGTTCCAAATGCAGACTGTTGCAGTGATCACAGATTAATTACAGGCACATTGAGGGTAAAGTTAAAGAAAGTAAAGTATACAGCAGGAAACCCTAAATATGACTTGTGCAAATTGAAAACTGACAAAGAAATACAAGATAATTTTAACATAGAAGTAAAGAACAAATTTGATATATTGTCTGATCTAGAGATCCTATTTCAAGATGTAGATGATCAGTGGGAAATGATGAAGAATTCAATCAGTTGTGCAGCAGAAAAAAACTATTCCAAAAGTAAAGAAAGTGGGCCGTAAGATATGGATGACTGAAGAAATTTTACAACTAATGGAAACAAGAAGACAGAACAAAAATAATCCTGCCAAATATGAAGAAATTCACAGAAAAGTGAGAACCTTATGTAAGAAAGCAAAAGAAACATGGCTTGAGAAAAATTGCAGAGAAATTGAAAAACAACACAACAGTAACAATGCGAAACTAATGCACAAAAGAATTCAGGAGCTTACTAATCAAAGAACACGTACATCAGCAGGCTGCCTAAAGACAAAAGATGGAAGGGTCATAATAGAAAAAGATCAGATATTACATGAATGGTCAGATTACGTGAAAAACCTGTATGACGATAACAGAGACGAACAGCATATGTTCAAAATAATAATGAAGGACCAGCAATTTTGAAGATGGAGGTTCAGAATGCTCTTAACCATATGAAATCTGGCAAGATCCCCGGTTCAGACAGCATCACAACAGAAATGATTAATGCTTTAGAAGAATATGGAGTAGATAAAGTTACCAGTCTGCTTAATACAATATATGATACTGGAAATATACCTCAGGAGTTATGTAATTCTGTATTTATTGCAATCCCAAAGAAATCAGGAGCCTTGGGATGTGATCAACATCGAACAATTAGTATAATGAGTCACATCACGAAGATTTTGCTAAGAATTATCATGCAAAGAGTTAGGAGGAAAATACAACCTGAAATAGGAGAAGAACAATGTGGGTTTGTAGAAGGCAAGGGTACAGTAAATGCTGTGTATATACTGAGAACCATAATCGAACGTTCTATAGAAGTAAACAAAGATCTACACCTTTGCTTTATTGACTACACAAAGGCTTTTGATAAAGTGAGACATGTCAACATGATAAGGATGCTTGAAGATCTACAAATTGATGGAAAAGATCTTAGACTTGTAAAAAACATATATTGGAAACAACAAGCTGCCATAAGAGTTGATAATGAAGTAAGCCAATATCAACCTATTAAGAGAGGTGTGAGACAGGGATGTGTAATGTCTCCAGATCTGTTTTCCCTGTACAGTGAACGTATTTTCAGAAATATTGAAGATATGGAAGGAATCAACATTGGGGGACGATGCATCAATAACATTAGATATGCAGATGATACAGTCTTGATTGCAGACAATGAACAGGACCTGCAAAATTTAGTAGATGCGATTGTTACACACAGTGAACAACTAGGGTTAGAATTAAATTGTAAAAAGACACAGATTATGGTCGTCACTAGGAAGAACGAAATACCACAATGTAATATACAAGTAAATGGGAATATTCTTCAACAAGTGAATAGGTACAATTATCTCGGAACAGTAATAACATCTGATGGAAGATGCCTTGAAGAGATTAGAACAAGAATCGCCATGGCAAAAGTAGCCTTTAGCAAGATGAAAAACATACTGACCAATAAAAAGATGTCAATTGAAACGAGAAAAAGAGTGTTGAGATGCTACATAGAACCTGTACTTTTATATGGATGTGAAGCGTGGACAATGAGCAGTCAGGCTGAAAAACATCTGATGGCTGTAGAGATGTGGTTTCTGAGGAAAATGCAAAGAATACCATGGACAGCCAGAAAGACCAATGAACAAGTTCTTCTAGAAACAAATGAAGATCGTAAATTGATTAGAGAAATTAGACGTAGACAGTCACAATTTTTTGGGCATGTTATGAGAAGAAATGGATTGGAGAACTTGGTGACGACTGGTAAGATCGAGGGGAACAGACCAAGGGGAAGACCTAGAAGCAAGTACCTGGATGGCTTGGCCTTGTGGCATGGTCGAGACAGAAACACAGAGCTGATCCACGACTCTGGTGATCGAGTGAGATGGCAGAACATGACCGCCCACGCTTACCGGCATGGCACATGATGGATGGATGGATTGAGTTGAGTTGAGCTAAGAACCATCATCACTGCAGTCAGGATATTCCCATATGCGCTCCGTCCCCATCGTTCAACAGCCAGCGAAGTGTCAGACTACTAATCGTCCCCACCGCTATCAGATTGAAGGCTCTCCTGGTCTTCCCTCTCAGTTTTGAGTTTCTACCAGAACCACTTGATTCTCCCGCAATTTCATGATTTCCATATACGGGTTCTCAATCTGTTCCTCCTCCTTCTCTACCTCTCTCTTGTCCGTTGGTAATCGACCATCAAGAGGTGCATTCCTTGCCAGCCTATTCGCCTGTTCATTCCCCCACACTCTCACATGGCCAGGGCAAAAACATCCATACAATTCTAACAATCTGTGACCTCTGAACAGAGGTGAGCCATTCCACACGAAGCATTCCTTTCTCCATTTTACTAAACATACTCCTTGATTCCGTGATGAAGACAATGTGTGTTGCAGTGGTCTCCTCTAACCAACGGAATGCCGCTGTGACTGTTACTACCCCCATTCCCATGCTGGAGGTCGTATCCTCATGTGCCATACTCTCCTTTTTAAAGAATTGTCTATTCAGTTAACCTTCGCAATGAAAATTCAACCACTCCGCCTGTTTCTCACCATTGGCCATCAGTGGAGATCACTATGTCACCTTGATGTATATTACTGTGGATCAGTTGTTGCACCTCAAACTCTGCCCGCTGCCCATTCTCTTCACTCACGAACCAATGTTATTATTACATTGTGCAAGTCCGTCCTGTCTTCCGGAACTTCAACCCACTCTTTTTCTCGATTGATGGTCTCTAGATCACACATCTGACGCATATAATATATGCTCGTATTTTCGCTTGTGCCATCCAAGACCTGCGTCGTCTTAGTCTATTATGTTGCATGAACTTTATACAGGGTGATACCGGTCTCCCTGGCCTAGATGTAACGTCTTTCTCCGTAATCCCGTATATTCTCGTCAGGGACGTAACCTGAGCGAGAATGTAGCGGTTATGCTGCGTTTGTAACTTAGGAGTATGTGGGCCGGTCGCTCAGAACGCATTGGCTAACTACTGAGCGTAATCTTATCTAGTACATCAACAGCAGCTGAAAAATGCTGATGTTGACTGCAACGCCCTGTAAGGGATATGCAAAATAAACAAACAAATAGAGGGTGAATACAAAACTCGGACAGGCAATATTTTCAAACAGTGCACAGTCATTAAAAATACACCCTGTATCTTGGCTGTCTCGTCTAATTTCTCTAATCAGTTTACGGGTTTCATTTGTTTCTTATAGAACTTGCTCTTTTGTGTTTCTGTATGACATGGCGCTCTTTGCATTTTCCTCAGAAATCACATTTCCACCGCTGTTTGATGTTTCTCAGCTTGTCTGATCATTGTCCACATTTCAAATCCATACAAAAGCATAAGGTTATATGTAGCACATCAACACTCTTTTTCTCGTTGCAAGTGACATCTTTTTATTGGTCAATTTGTTTTCCATCTGATAAAAGATAACCTTTGCCATAGCGATTCTTGTTCTAATCTCTACAAGACATCTTCCTTCAGATGTTATGATTGCTACGGGATAGTTGCATCGATTCACTCGTTACAGAATATTCCCCTTTACCCGTATATTACATTGTGATATGTCTTTCTTTCTAGTAACGACCATAATCTCTGCCTTCTTACAATTTAATTCTAACCCTAGTCGTTCACAGTGTACAATAACGGTATCAATTAAATATTGCAGACAGTTCTTTATCTGCAATCAATACTATATCATCTGTATGTCTTATATTATTGATATTATGTCCCGCAATGGCGATTCGTGCAGTGAAAACAGATCTGGAGACATTACACATCCCTGTGGCACACCTCTCTTTATAGGTTGGCATTGACAGCTTGTTTACAACATGTGTTTGGGACAAGTTATAGTCTTTCCCATCAGTTTGTAAATCCGCAAGCATCTTTATCATGTCGACATGTCTTACATTTTTCGAAAGCCTTTGTGTAGTCAATGAAGCAAAGATATAGGTCTTTGTTTAATTTTATTAAACGCTCCACTGACGTTCTCAGCAAATACACATCATTTACCTCTCTTGCCTTCAATGAACCTTCATTGTTAATCTCCTATTTCGAATTTTAATTTCTTCCTAACTCTTTGCATGATGATTTTAAGCAAAATCTTCGTGATGTGGCTCATTATGCTAATTGTTCAATGTTGATCACATTCCAAGGCTCTTGATTTCTACGGGATTGCAATAAATAGAGTTACATAATTTAGGAGGTATATCTTTAGTATCGTTTATTATGTCAAGCAGTCTGGTGAACTGGTCTATTCCATACTATTATAGTGCACTGATAATTTCTGTTGTGATGTTGTCTGGAACAAGGGTCTTACCAGTTTTCGTATAGTTAAGAGCATTCTGAACCTCCATCTTCAAAATTGGTGGTCCTTCATTATTATCAAAAATATCACATTGTTCCTCTCTTGTATCGTTAAAAAGGTTTCTCACATAATCTGATCTTGCATTTAACATCTGATCTTTTTCTATTATGATTTTGCCATCTTAGGGTTTTAGTAGCCCGCTGATGAATGTGATCTTGTCTTAGTGATGATATTAATTCTTTTGAGCATTAATTTTGTATTCCGAGTGTTATATTGATTTTCAATTTCCGTTCAATTTTCCTCAAGCCATGCTTCTTTTGCCTTTTGCACAATTTCCTAATTTTCTTGTGAATCACTTTATATTTTCTTTGCACTTCACACACCCATATAATATTCCGTCTGCGAAATTTGTGTTTATGTATGCGAAACAACTCACCATAACCCCACCCCATCGGTTACTTCATAGATAATACACATTTCGATTAGAAAAAAAAAAAAAAAACAGCATTACAGTTTTATTGTCCCGTGAGAAATTTCTACTGCATTTCACCGGGATATATCTCATCTAACTCGGCAGAGCAGCAAACCCCCCACCAAAGGTCTTACAGAGCACAAAGTCCATAACCCTGGAGACGACACTCCCGAGTCTCCGAAAAAACGGCACCCTAGAACCGAATGATAGAGTTCGACAACGAACCGACCACCTTCCGAGCAGAAGACAGAGGGCATAACCACGCTTTCATGGAAATGCCAGTTGATTACTTCTTAGATCACACACTTTTTCGGAGGACAGAATAGCCGAATTAATAAGAACGCGCGTTCTTAAATATTCAGTGTGCTGATGCCGAGGTGGCGGGTTCAACCTCTACACCGGTCAGTTGAACTGAAATGCTGGCTTCTCGTCTTTTACATAGGGACGTAAACTAAACATTTCTGAAGTCAGAGGGGTTCGCCTGATGGCGAGGGACACTGGTAACAGGGCAAGCTAATCCACAAGCAAATATCAGTCCAGTGCACTAGAAGTAGTAGCACGTATACAGATTACATCATCATCATCAAGTGCCGTGCCGGCTGGCGTAGGCGTTCATGGCTCTCCATAGATCTTTGGTTTTCTGGATCAACTCTGCTGCTGATATTCCTCCATGCCACCGTCTCAATCCATCCAGCATCATTTCTCTTGGTCTGCCTCTGCCTCTCTTCCCCTCGATCTTTCCAGTTGTTATGATGTTCTCCAATGCCTCTCTTCTCATCACGTGACCGAAGAAAGATGTTTGTCTCTGTCTTATTGTTGTATATAATGTTCTAGTTTCATTAGCCTGTTTCAAGCAGTCATCGTTAGTTACTCTGGCAGTCCAAGGAATTCGCAACATTCGCCTCAGGAACCACATCTCTGTTGCTTCTAATTTCTTCTTAATTTGTTCATTTACATTCCAAGATTCACTGCCATACAGCAAAACTGGTTCTACATAGCATTTCAGCACTCTCTTTCTTACATTCAGTGACAGTGACTTATTGCACAAGATACTCTTCATTTTCTTAAATGCGGCTTTTGCCTGCCCTATTCTGCTCCTAATCTCTGTTGTACATCTTCCATCTGATGTTATAAATGCCCCTAGGTATCTAAAATTAACCACTTGGTTAAGGATGTTTCCTTCTATTTCTATGTCACATTTTGGTGTCACCATTTTCTTTGATATTACCATTGTTACTGTTTTCTTGATATTCAAGGAGAGTCCTTTCCTTGCACTCTCTGTTACTACAACGTCTAATAATTGCTGTAGGTCTGTTGAATTATCCGCCACCAATACTGTGTCATCTGCATAGCGTATATTATTTATATTATGACCTCCAACTAGTATTCCTGACATCTCTTTGATCTCTCTCATTAATACTTCGCTATACAGGGAGAAAAGATCTGGTGACAAGACACGCTCCTGTCGTACTCCTAGCTTTATCTGTTCGTAACTACCCTCTTTATTTCCCATTTTAATTGCTGCCACTTGGTTCCAGTAAACATTCTTGATTATTATTAAATCTTTTCCATCAATGTTGATATCTTCCAACATTTTAATCAGTTCATCATGTTTTACTTTATCAAATGCCTTAGTATAATCTATGAAGCACAAATATATGTCTCTCTGTTTCTCTATTTACCTTTCTATTAGTGTCCGTAATGTATAAATTGCATTGTTTGTGCCCTTTCCTTCCACAAATCCATACTGTTCTTCACTAATTTCCATTTTTATTTTCTTTTTGTTTCTTCTCATTATGATTCTGAGTAGAAGCTTAGTGATATGGTTTATAAGGTTAATTGTACGAAAATCTTCACAATCAATTGCTCCTGGTCTTTTTGGTATAGCTATAAATACAGATTTCAGCATATCACTGGGTAAATATCCACTACTGTAAATATCATTCAACATTTTTAAAGAGAGCGAACACAAACAAAAAGAAGAAAAAAAAATACAACAACAACAACACATACATTTTTCCATGAGCGAAAAAAAAAGTAACCAAGTTTTAGGGCCCTGTAAGGAGTAACTGACCAACGTATGATAATTAGCTTGCTATAGAATAAATTAGGTACCGTCTGTGACGTGTAACTGCTTCATAATTAGAATATACGGGCAGAACTAATAACATTTTCCACAGCGCACCGCTTCAATGAAATGTCTCCCCACAAGTCGCAAATAACCCCGTCTTCCTGGATTATTTGCCCACATTAAATTTCCCTCTATACTACATCACGCTCCCAGGCGTCTGTTCCTGGATTATTTGCCCACATTAAATTTCCCTCTATACTACATCCACGCTCCCAGGCGTCTGTGACCGCTCCAGGTTGACCTTTCATCTACATGACCACACTATTTTAGTATGGTCTTGAATGGCACATATTGTTTTCTGTATTTATGATACTGGTCCCTATGGACAACGCATACTTATTTTACAGCGACACTAACTTCCGCTAATATAATATTTCTCTTCCGTCTCCATAATCTTCAATCAACCTTCTTATCCCTCCCTCTTTCCCTCTCTTTTGCCAATTCTACATTGCTACATAAGAGATATAACGGCTGCAGCAGGATATAATGATAAATCATGAAAACAATTAGCTATGTGTGACACCTGCGAAAAGGTGATTGATTGATTGATTGATTGATTTAGGAACCGATATCACAGCATTCGGGACATTCCCATAAGCGCTCCGTCCCCATCCTCAGCAGCCAGCGAAGAGTTCCAACACTAATAGTTCCAGTAGCAATCTGATTATATGTCCGTCTCGCCTTTCCTCTGAGCTTCGAGCATCGGCCAGATCCCCTCGTCACACCTCGCTGTCTCATTCTTACCAGACTATGGTGATCCATTTGCTCCTCCGAGGTGTACACGTGCTCCCACAAGGCCGCAACCACATCTGTTTTGTCATACATCAATACTCCACCAAGTTTTGCCGAGCCAGCCAATCTGTCCGCCTGTTCATTCCCCAGCACACCGGCATGCCCAGGAGAAAAGATCCAGGTGATGCTTGCGAAAAGGTGAGAGATAAAATAATAAATACAGACATAGTGTACAACGAACTCAAAAACTGTAAACTGAAATCAATCAGGAAAAATAGTCATGATATAATAATGCAAAAATACGTTATACTACAACATAACGAATAGACGTTTCGATGTTAATGATCTTCATCGAGAAAAACACAACACAGATCTAAAGAAAAGCATGAGATTAAAAAATTGAAAAAAAAAACAAAACTGACATGGACCATTAATAGGCCATCTTGCAAGCTCCGTTACTGCGAAAGCTGGGCAGAAGTTCCGTTGTTAACAGCGTCAAACAAGAAAATTTGAAGCCGAAGATGTGTAGACAGAAATGGATATATAGAGGACAGTTTGTCCTCTGGATGTATGCATGTATGTATGCATGCATGCATTCATCTCATCCAACCATCCATCCTTCCATCCATCCATTGATACAAACGTCCATTCATCCATTCATCTGTCAGAGTCCTAAAACTATAGCCACAGACCGAGCTGAGTTAGACAAGGACAGACAGAGTTAAAGACAGTCAGTCAATAGGTATTGACGACGGCACAGATGAGTAAGAGTTAAGGCGGGTAACACCCGACGACAGACACCGTCCCTCAAGGTCAAGAACAGTTTAGAGTCTTACTCAGAACAAAGACGGCAGTGCCCGACTGAACACAGTTCGGACCAGGGACCCGTGAAAGGAGAAACGTGACCGTGTGGACACGACAGAGGTGGAGACAGAATGTGTGCGAAGACGGACAGAGACAGACGTGTTGTGTTGACAACGGAGTTAGATTGCCGAGTGAGATAGTTCTTTTTAAATATTGAGCACAAACTACTACTGGCAACGCTGATCGCATTCCGGTATGAACCTAAGGCCTATCCACGTCAATGTGGAAGCACTAGACTCGAGTTTCGCTCACAGACGATGGTAGCCTAGGTAGGCCGACACACCGGAACAGTCCTGCTTCAACGGTCGCGAGACATGTGCTCGAGAGCGGTCACGTGGTTGAAAGAGACAGTGCCTTCCGTGTGTTGCTCAACACACAAAGTAGTCGCTTGTTAATGTTTGCAGAAGCTATAATAATCAACCTACGTAAGCCGTCCTTGTGCACGCAGAAAGACATGTTAGTCAGTTTAAAATTACCGTGGTAGACAATCGACAGTAATGTGCGAACATGTGTATATTTCAGCTTGAAGGATTTATCTAGTTATTTCACTTTATGTTGTGTGATTTCTGCAGTATGTACTTGACGAGATGCAGCGAAATATGCCAGGCAATAAATCGTGCAATATATTGTTTGTGTCTTCGTTTGTTAGAAGTCAACGTGTCGGAAAGGTTAAGAACTCTCGATTTTAAACTTCCTCTGCGCTGGTGGCGGAATGATGGGGCAATTCCCCACAATTGGCAGTTGAACGTAAACACTGTCCTCTCTTTTCAAAAAATAATGGGAAACTACTGAACGCAAAGTTGCATAGACAGCCAACAGGAATTGACGGTAATGCATTGCCCAAGAGATGCAATTCCCCCAAAATGTATCAATGCCTAGCCGAAGGAGATGCAATCCCCCCACCCCACCCCCCAATGTATCAATGCCTAGCCGAGGAGATGCAATCCCCCTAAAATGTATCAATGCCTAGCCGAGGAGATGCAATCCCCCCAAAATGTATTAATGCCTAGCCGAGGAGATGCAATCCCCCTAAAATGTATCAATGCCTAGCCGAGGAGATGCAATCCCCCTAAAATGTATCAATGCCTAGCCGAGGAGATGCAATCCCCCCAAAATGTATCAATGCCTAGCCGAGGAGATGCAATCCCCCCAAAATGTATCAATGCCTAGCCGAGGAGATGCAATCCCCCTAAAATGTATCAATGCCTAGCCGAGGAGATGCAATCCCCCTAAAATGTATCAATGCCTAGCCGAGGAGATGCAATCCCCCTAAAATGTATCAATGCCTAGCCGAGGAGATGCAATCCCCCCAAAATGTATGCCTATAAAATGCAATATTATTTGTTTACTTATGTGGTTCATATCATTAAATTAATGTTTACACCAATATAATGCCTAGAAAATCACCACTAAACGCGGAAGTGGACTCGGGACATTAAAGACACCCTGGCATTGCATGAGCAGGAGAACTGATCAAGATGTGAGAATACTCGTATTCCAGGCAAGTTGCTATCAGAGCCACATTCTGTAAATGCCATGAAGTATATCGTACAGATCTACCCTTCTGTTCTTGGGTATACACTCATTGCTCAGAACTGTACACATCAAAGCCCTGGGTAGATGACAGCCCCATTTACCTCAGTTTCATAGTTTCAAACTCAGAGGTGTTGCTATTTAATTACCATCAAGTGCCTTGCCAGTTGACACAGGCTTTCATGTCTCTTCACAGATCTCGGTCTTCGGTATTCTGGATCAACCCTGCTGCTGATATTCCACCCCCCCCCCCCTCCATGCCACCGTCTCAATCCGTCCAGCATCATTTCTCTTGGTCTGCCTCTGTCTCTTTTGCCCTCGATCTTTCCACTTGTCACAATGTTCTCCAGTGTCTCTCTTCTCATCACATGATCGAAGAAAGCTGTTTGTCTTATTCTTATTATTGAATATAATGTACTGGTTTCATTCGCCTCTATTTGCGTGATGCTATTTTCGTGTTTACCTCTCTATCTTCTTCATTAGGATGTGTGGGGGTCAGAATGGTCGAATGAATACGAGCCCTCGTTCTTAAACTTCCGGTGTGCTGATGCCGAGGTAGCGAGTTCAACCCTACATTGATCATTTGGACTTCTCGTCCTTGAATTGGGGACGTAAATTACAAGTACTTCTTAAGTCGGAGTGGGTTTCCCTGAGGGCGAGGGACACTGATAATAGAGAGATGGATCATGCTGCATGGACAACACATGGTCTCTACAATTCAACCCAGATTTCGAGCTATGGAAAGGTATATTATGCCCTTTTTCTTTGAAACATAATAACTATCGTCTGTCAAGACGGTAAGGTGCCAATAGTAGTCAGAAGTCAGTAGTGTTAAACACACCCACTGGACGTCAATTAAACTTTTACAAATTCTAGGATTCTATTTTACAAGACATTGCGGTCAACACCAGCATTTTTCAGCTGCTGTTGATGTCTTGGCAAGTTTTACGTTCAGTAGTTTGCCATTGCTTTCTGAACGACCGGCTCACATACCTTTCCGTAAAAAACTAACGCGACGCGATCTGCTGACGAATCTCGTGCAGCTTCTATGATAATACTATTAATAATAATACTATACGAAAGAATAATGGAAATTAGTTGTTGTAAACAGCTTTCCAAAGTTGATGGAGCTGTAATGCTGTTGTTTTTATTGTTTGGCCGTTGATTTTCACATCCTCAATGTTTGCTCTGTTGATTATTTTCTTTACTGATTTCTGACTTGATTGTTCTGTTTCTCCTATTGTGACCTGGCCATTTCAACATGTTATTTTTCTAATGGGAAAGCATGTAAAGTAAATATTCCAGGGAGGTAAAGTGGCTGAAACATTCGCCAAGGCGAGAACTCCTTCTGAACATCAAATCCTCCTATCATGTTTTTTGGATGGATTTTATATTATTTATAAACATCATTTACTTTCTTCAACGATTTCGTTTCGCTTAACTTAACAGTCGCAATTTGAACATTCTCATTCCAATAATCTCAGTATTGATCATGCTACTTCACATTTATAACCAGATCAGAGTTCGTTACTCTCACATTACACAGGATCAGCACTAGTTAATAAGGAAATAGAAACCTGTATTCTATGTCCAATAAAATATCACATCAACTGACCAAATGTTCACGCAACTCACGCGCTCAAGAAATTGTTTTCATTTCAGGGTATTGATTTCCCCCGGGCCGGAGTGAAAATCTTTCAAGTCACGCCAGTACCACAAAGCAGTCTAATTTATCATGAGGTCAAATTAGCATACTCTAACAAGAAAGAATTTAAACCATCTTCATAGATAGACGATCTCATGGCCACGTTCATGATGAAATAAATTACTACATTCACAAAGTTACAGGTAAGGTAAAGGGTTCTTCTCACGCCTTGGGGCCTATTGCATATATGGTGCTATCATACATTTTACAGACCAATTGGTGCTCAATGAGTGAAGTGCTCAATATCACCCCAGCCTGTTTACCTCCAAGGACATTTTCTGGTACGCTTCTTTAAGCCTGGAGGCCCACGTTAATTAAAATCATTCTGTCTTGATGGGGATTCCGTGACATGACCACCAGGTCAAGGCAAGCGGGTTAACCGCTGCATATTCGCAAAGTAAATAATTCCCGAGTAATTCATGTTTGAGTTTTTACATTTTAAATCTTGACATTTCGAGCCGTCTTTATTTTAATGCAATTAATATGTGGGTTAGAATTTGGCACCCAGACACTAAAACTGCGTGCATTTGTGTATGTGTGTGTGTGTGTGTGTGTGTGTGTGTGCGTGTGTGTGTGTGTGTGTCGGGGGGGGGGAGGGGAGGGGAGTGTTCGCTTGCTTTGAAATCAAGCGTAGTCCATTCACGCTCTACTGCCTCTAATACACTGGACTCATTCTTGCTTGTGGATTAGCTTTCTTTAGTACCACTGTCCTTCGCCATCAGGCGAACCCATTCCGACTTCTGTATATATATATATATGCCGGGCTCCCTGGTCGAGGAGATAGCAGCTTTCTCCGTATCCCCGAATACTCTCATAGTTGACGTGAGCGCACGAGAATTGGAAGCCGTTCGAGTCGTGCCAGTGACTTATGAGAGTATGGAGTCGGTCGCTCAGAAAGCAATGGCAAACTACTGAGCGTAATCTTGCCAAGACATCAACAATCAGCTGAAAGATGCTAATGTTGACACAGCGATGTCCTGTAAAGGATATGCATATATATATATATATATATATATATATATATATATATATATATATATATATATATATATATATATATATATATATATATATATATATATATATATATATATATATTGTAGTGTGAGGTCTTTGTCAGATATGACTGACCTACTTTATGACAGTAGACGGTACTACCTGCTTTTTGTCAGCGCGGAATATTGGGCGGCGCTTACCTAACACGACATCCCACATTGTGCAAACGGCTTCGGGCGGAAGAGCGCAATTGGGAGGGTACAAGCCTTATCCTGATGCGAGAAAATGCAACCTAAAGACAAAATGTCATCATAGGGCAGACCAGGCCCTAAGCCTTGGTTGGCAAGTGGTCTAGGATCAAAGCTCCGACAGACGGACAGTTAGAGCATTGCTTTGCTGATCCGGCAGATTCTGCAGCTAGTCTTGTTCCAGATGTCTCTGGAGTGAACTAGGCAGGCCGAGAGAGGGATCATGCTGCATGGGCAACACATGGTCTCTATATTTTAGCCCAGGAGAGCTATGGAGAGGTATAACACCATCCCTGGTCTTAACCGGTCTCGGAATCAAAGCGAGAGGTAGCAGTTACGGGTTATAAGACCTTGTCAATTGGCGTAGACATGGGGCGCCACAGGTTTCATCTGACGGTGGGAGACACCTACAGGTGTCACTCATCAGCTACCGCCCGCCTTAAGCTGGGCAGCCCCCGGTAAATTGTGTGCTGATCCGCCACAGCCTTCCTGCTTCAATGGGTGCTTGGAGCTAGGACAAAATCTGAATCGCAGGCTGTTAAATCAATGCACCAGGCAATAATAAAAAAATAAAAATAGAAATCTCAAGCTACGGCTTGCAACCTGGAACATAAAAACGATGTTTCCAAGATTTTCTACTGACCTGACAAATATTGACGATGTGAGAAAAACGGTTGTGGTTGATGCTGAACTCAATCGTCTTAACATTGATATTGCTGGCCTGCAAGAGACTCGCCTCGCTGAGGAAAGGTCACTCAGGGACATCAATTAAAGCTTCTGTTTTTTGTGTGGAAGGGTAGAGGGCAGGCAGAAAAGGGGCAACGTGGTGTGGACTTTGCAGTGAAGAAATCACTGGGAATGATTGAAATTCCAGCTGGAGGTAATGAAAGACTTTTAGCCTTGCGCTTGGCAACCTCTTGTTGTTTTGCCACCATTATCACTGCATATGCACCGACACTTGCCTTATCCGATGATGTAAAAGATTTGTTCTATGAGAAGATAGACTTTCTGATCAAGGCAGTTCCAAAATATGTTCGGTGATTTCAATGCTCGTGTGGGCAAGGACTCGAGTTCATGGCCAGTGTGCCTTAGAAAATACAACATATGTCGCATGAATGAAAATAGGCAAAGGCTGTTGGAGCATTGCACCAGAAATGACCTATGTATTACAACCCCCTTCTTTAAAACAAAAGAGCTGCATAAGGTCACATGGAAACATCCAAGATCCGGCCATTGGCATCAGCTGGACTTCATCATCACACGGAGACAACATCTGAACCAAACATCATTAACTGGAAGTTACCACAGCGCTGACTGTGATACGGATCATTCTTTGGTTGTTGCAAGAGTTAGACTGAGACCAAAGAGAATCTACACAGCTAAACACAAATCTAGCCCCAGGATTAATGGTAATAACACCCACGATCCTGGTAAGTGCTTTGAGTCCCAACAGCAAGTTAAAGACGCTTTCACTGCTACATCTGAAATGTGTACAGCAAGTGAAAAGTGGGGTAAACTTAAGGAAACTCTTTATAAAACAGCGGCAGAGGTTTACGACACTGTGGATCATAAGAGGCAGGACTGGTTTGCGGCAAATAGCCAGACACTGCAGCCCTTGATTGATAAAAAGAAGAAAGCTCTCTTAAGAAACAAGGAAAGAACAACGCGTAAAATTCTCAGTGAGCTGAAGCAAATAAAAGTCTCAGTGAGCTGAAGCAAGCTAGGAAGGATGTGCAAAAGGCTGCCTGGCAGTGTGCAAATGACTATTGGACCAAGTTATGCCAGTCCATTCAAAATGCAATTTATAATTTATATCAGAAGCATGTTTGAAAGGATAAAGAAAGCCTGTGGTTCAGTGATCAAAAGAAGTGCACCACTGACATCTTTGACTGGAGAAATCATCACTGATAAGAAACAGCAGTGGGGTTGTTGGGTAGAGCACAGTGTGGAGCTTTACACAAGTGAAACCAAATTAGCGGATGATGACGGCAACGCCATAGAGGTCCTGCCACCTCTTGACCACCCGGACACAGTTCCCATCATAACAGAAGGTTTGCTATAAATGAACTTGCATCTGGCAAGGCTTCAGGTAAGGATTGGATTCCAATAGAGGTTATCAGGAGTGATCAAGACACAGTCACTCTGCAGATCCACCAGCTAATAGATTTATACTGGCGAGAAGGACAGGTCCCACAGGATTTCAAAGACTTAAGCATCATAACATTGTACAAGAACAAGGGCGATCGGGGCGACTGCAACAACTATAGGGGCATCCCACTTCTGTGTATTGTTGGGAAAGTATTTGCCAGAATTGTTCTGCGCAGACTTCAAGTCCTGGGAGATCAAGTCTACCCCGAATCACAGTGTGGCTTCCGATAGAATCGGTCTACCATTGATATGATATTCTCATTGCGACAAATGCAAGAAAAATGCCGTGATCAGAATCAGCCACTGTTTCTTGCCTTCATCGACCTCACAAAGGCATTTGATTTGGTCAGTCGTGAGGGTCTGTTCAAGACACTAAAGAAGATTGGCTGCCCACCAACTCTTCTGTCCGTTGTGGAATCGTTCCACACAGGCATGAAGGGTATAATCAAGTTTGATGATGCAACTTCTGAAGACTTTGAAATCAAGAGTGAAGTTAAGCAAGGTTGTGTATTAGCTCTCACCCTCTTTGGAATATACTTTTCACTTCTACTGAAATATGCCTTTCGTAATCAGGATGGTGGTATATACATTCACTCACGCTAAGATGGTGGCCTCTACAATGCTCAGAGATTGAAGGTCAAGACCAGAATTAGGAGGGTACTGATCAGAGAATTGCTTTTTGCAGATGATGCTGCAATTACGACCAACTCTGGGGAAAATTACAACGTCTACTACCTGCATTCTCCAATGCGTGTTCTGAATTTGGTTTAACAATTAACAAAAAGAAGACACACATTATGTCACAAGGTGCACATGGGGTACCATCAATCTTTATCGACGACATCGAACTAGATGAGACAGTATGGAAAATGATTTTCACATACCGCCTGAGTTTACTGGAGGGCAATGACTGGAATAATTTTGAGACAGAAAGTTCACCAACCAATATAAGTTCAAAAATAATCAGTGACCGGGCACTGACTCTGCTGCAGCCCGCTAACCGTCAGTTTACCATTCGTTTTTAGTGAAATGAGAAATTCAGGAAACATGAAGCCAAACTTAGCATAGGAACTGTCAAATGGGCAAGAAATACAACGGATGGGGCTAGGTATATGGGAACGAACACGCCCCCATGACCCAAAACAGGCAAAGGCGGTAAAAATAGGTACCGTAGGCTGGCAGATTTACGGCTGTGGGAACACACATGCACTCACAGCGAACTATGAACTCGAAGACAGGGTGAAGATAGTTAGATTAATAATAAGATGCAAATTAAGCAGAGTACGCGAGGTACTGATTGGGTAGTCTTTCACAAGGAGAGAAACGTCACGTGATTCAAGAAATGCGCCAACTCAAGAAGTTATATATACTTTGGGATCCAGTCAGTTGGAGAAGAGTCGAACAGGAGAGAGGACAGTTGATAGTGGACTCCGGGAGTGGCGGGGGTCTGTGCCCTATTGGGGCAGCCCAAGGAACATAGTAACAGGACTTCAGAAATTGGGCTAATCCGTGCCCAAGTCTGTATAGTATCTGTAGGAGGAGGAAGTGAAGGAAGACGGACAAGCGCCCATGCTAGAACTCGTCTGAATCACTGATAGGAGTGAGAGCGACTAAGGATCTGTGAACGGAACCTACCCAAGGCAGATAAGCCAAAGAAGGGAAAGACACGCAGAGTCCGAGGGTCGTTAAAGTGCAAGAAAGCCACTTGAGTTAAGAGGACCGCCAGCCAAGGAGACCGCTCGCGAGTGGCAGTAAATGGCTAAACGTCAAATAGGACGACAATAGCCAGGGACACTGCGGTTGGAACCACACAGGAGACTAATGTCAAATACAACTGGAAACCGGTGGTGGGATCCACGGCAAACGAGAGGTTGAAGAGAGCAATCGTATTTCAAATATGGGACCCAGATGATCAACGGGACGGCAGAAGTTGAATGTAAGTTGACATAAGACTTAGACCTAATTAGTTTAATTGTATATTATAATCAGGTATCTTAGTTTAGAGAGCTATAGCAAACTACCGTAGGTGAACTTACCGCGTAATCATGAACGACCGACAAATGTCAGGACTGAGTGCAGCGTCCTGCAAAGGGCCCACACCTAACTAGCTAGCTAACTATAATAGCAGTCTAAACAAGGAAGCGTTGACAAACTACTGAGCGTTAACCCACTAAAGGGATCACGACCCGGCAAAGGATCAGGACTGAATGCGACGTCCTGCATATGACCTATATTTAAATGGCCGAAATAGAGTGATTGGAGTCAAATTAATCGGTTAGATGGGCAGAGTGTGGATAAACTATATATGTGCATGTAAACTAAGCGATTAGGCTACAAGATTAATGATAACTAGGCGGGTCGACACAGTCTGTAAATATAAAACGAAAGGCTACTGCAAGATATAAACAACACAGAGGCCGGGTGTAGCAGACGAGCTGCACCGGCGAAGCGACCACTGGGTCAACCAGACAATAAGGACAGGTGAGATCGGCGGAGAGACTTGGGCGGTATGGAAAGGAATGTTGGTCTTTTGTTCGCTGGACATAGGTGAAAGGAGGTCACGATTTCTGCTGTTGTGTAGTTAGGTTGGCCTGGCGTGGTACAGGCAAGCGAGTTCAAATCTTCGGGTAAATGGTTAAATACTTAATGTTGGCTGTAGGCGGCGCGTCGGGAAATAGGCGATAATAATATTAGTTAAATATATAGGCGATAGATTACTGTGTTCACAGTAAGGTTCTTAATTTATGTTATGGCTAAGATATACTAATACTAGTATAGATAAAGAAGCGATAGATGTTAAGGACTTTGTAGGTAGTGAAAGACTAAGGTTTATTATTACATAAAACTCACGGGTATTGTTTTATAATGTTTCGGACATTGTCTGGGTAAACTGGAGTTGCCTAGACATACCGGGCATAGCTGACTAAACAGATATTACAGTCTGGATGGGACAAATAATCCCTGGGTATATGGATTGATGGATCAATCTATGGATCAATGGGTATTTGGGCTGAATATATGGACCACTAATAAGCCTACGGAAAGATAGTTACGAAACAAAGGCCGGTGTAATTCCTAGCTTTAGTCTTTTACTTCATGCGGTTAATAGGTGATCATAAGTGGCATTCCCCTAACATCCAGTTGCATAGGCTGTTACACTATCTATCTCTCCCTTGTGAGGTAATGCAGCATCGTATTATTACAGTTCAATATGCATTATGTGTCTGCAATGCATGTACTGATTACTCTATGCGATTATGTTGTAGATTGTCACTCTGTTACTGTTCAGAAGGAAATAAATATATGTTTGAGTTGCCTTTTATTTCGACTTGTCAATCTGAGATTGTGTAGATTAGAGTAGTTTAGAGACATTGTGAGGTGGGCTGTGCATCTCTTCTATAACCTGATAACATACACCACGAGACATTGATGGTGCAATAGTATAATTAACTATTGTTCTCACGCGGAGACACGAACCTAAATCTTTCCTATCCCTTACTCTCATCCTCTTTCTCCTTCTCTCTTTCTCTCTTCATCTTTCCTTATTATCAAAGATAGTGCGTTGTAGGCAGAGTTCGACTGAGGAACGAACTTTTAGGCTTCACACTATTTATATCGTTTCCCTCATCATTCTTTTCTTTCTCTTCTCTCTCTCCTCCCTCTCTCATCTCTCTTCTTCCTCTTCTTTTCTCGCTGTCACATAGAGATAGTAGACCATTTTGCATGCTTGCTTGCTTGCTTGTGTTCGTTGGATTGAGCTATAACGTGAAGTTCTGTATGTCGGATGAAGGCATCATGTTGTCCAACATCAGCATGATGTCATAGAGGACCTGAGGTTTGCGTGAGTATCCGTTGTCCCATGTCTGGCTTATTGGTGTGCAGGCTGATGGTTCCTCGCCGTACAGGCAGACACTCTCCGACTTCGGAGGAATCGGCGATCCTACTGACTTTAGCCAGGACCCCGAAGGGACCTGTTGCCCAGGACGCTCGACGAGCACGCGTCAATAGGTCTTGGCCAGTATATAACCCGGCCCTGGTGCCTTGGAAACACCTCTGCGTCCCACAATTTTACATATCTAGGATCAGAGGTAAATAGCAAATTATCCCAAGATCAGGAAATCAACAACCGGATTGGTAAGACTGTCATAATGTCCCCATTAATTCTACCGCGTCGTCGTCTATGACGCCTGGCGAATACGGCCAGGGGTCTACCGGTGAGCGACGCTAACCACACTGTGTCAGGAAGGGCCAGTCGATGAACGCATGTGAGACATGATCTCCACGCAGTGACGCAGGCCCGAGTAGTGAGACTCACAGCGGGTAGCCGGCAGACGGCTTGGGAGTGTTGACGGAGACAGACGTGATTGAATGATGCTCGTATGTATGAACGCCATAGAGAGAACGCCTGTGAGAAGATATGACTGTGCGCCTGTGAGTTGTGTAGTAGTGTATTGATATATTTATTGAATGTATTATTGCATTGTCATTGAATGATACATGTAAATTGTTGCGACGAGTGAGATGTGTGAATAAAGTGTTTGCATTGTAAGTGTAGTTCGTCACGTTAAGTCATTCTGTGACCGTGTTTTGTATCACACTTGTTGGTATGTACGAGCCAGTGTCCTTGCTGTAAGCAAGACTCTGACAAGTGTGAACGTGGATGCTTTCGTCCGGGTTTTGAACGTTGTGAACGTGGATGACAAGTGTGAAGCAACAACAATGAACAGGTTAAGAAAACGAGTCTGGGAGAACAGGTAGCTTACAGAAAAACAAAAGTCCTTGTCTGTCAAGCCTGTGTCCTTAGTACTCTTCTTTATGGCAGTGAAGCCTGGACAACTTACTCGCACCAAGAGACACGTTTAAACAGCTTTCATATGCGGTGTCTGTGAAGAATACTTGGTATTAAGTGGCAAGACAAGATCACAAATACTGATACTGACGTATTGGAAAGATCAGGCTGTGTGACGGTATATTCCATGCTCAGTCTTCGTAGACTTAGGTGGATATGACATCTTAGGAGGATGGATGATGGTAGAATACCAACGGACATCTTTTTTTCGTGAATTACAGATGGATACGAGATCTCAGGTACGGCCTCTACTGCAATCCAAAGATGTGTGTAAGCGGGACATGATTGATACAGGCATTGGTAATGCACATTGGAAGCAAGTCGCCGCTGAAAGTGTTGCATGGAGGGCAAATATCAGAAATGGAATAACGACAAAGGAGAAAATTATCACACACCGAGCGTGTGAGACGTAGGATGGTTGTCACTTGTTTACCCGAGAGGACTGTGGAATCAACAAGCACATCTTCAACTTTATTCCTTGTTGGGATTATTGACTGACTTCTGTCTACACTCCTCCCTTCTGTCTTCCCTTCCATATATCTATTTCTTTCACTCTCTCTCTCCTTCATAACATACCCTGACAACAGTTCCTTTCAACGATAAATAAAAGATTTATTAATGAAAACTATGTCTGGTGTATGTATTGAATGTGTATCTGTAGTTGGTAGTGTCTGCTAAGGTGACTGCAAGATAGGAGTTTTAGATGTTAGTCTTCGTAATCTTCTCCGGCATATTCAAAAGGCCAAAACATCAGACATCAAACACAGAATTAGAACGTACTCACCCGGTATGATCCGTTCAGCTTGAGTCTTGACTTAATCCAATTCTTGAAAAAACCAACAATTGTTCACCACAGTAACACCGTACAGTAATGTGATCACGGTAAGTCCTTTCCGTAGACAGAGTTTTCAGTTTTATGTTTGTTATAATCCATTCAGTGAAAACACCTCACACCTGTCCACAGTTATTTAACCGTTTTCTGAATATAGGTACACTGGTCTAGGGTTCTTCCCTGTTTCGTTTAGGTGAGTACTCAATGACAATGTTTTATCCTATTTTCTATGCTTGAATAAAGTTCCTTCTCTAAAGGTTCACCAAAACCTGTTTTTTGACATTCGTTAAGTCACCCACTTTTGCATTTGCTATAGTGACATACTTTCACTGCACCTGTGAAGTGCCGGATTAAATTAAAAGGTCTTTCCTGTATTATCAACACTGCTTTCTCTGTACAAGAGATGTACTGGTTTATCTTCTTTGATAGGTCAGGCTGTGTAGTAGAACCTGGGTAATAAACATTAAATCAGGTGATTTAAGTCTGCCTCATATCCCTGTCTATGTGATTGTCTTTCTCCAGCCGTAATGAAACAGCCTCCGAAAGAATACTCTGACATAAACAGCAGAATTCACTAAAGTATAAACTATTCACTAAATAGAAAGCAATAGTAAACCCTACGCACAACCACATATTTCCCTATGCTAATATTACTCTAATATTAATGTTACCTTATATATATGCACTTATGTTCCTGGAATCGAAATACACTAGCGAATAACACACTAATATCCCCTCTTCTTTAAACCATTAGGGACGTGTCTTTCTTTCCCCCCTCAGGAGCATATCTCATTCAGCCCAGTTTGGAACACACACTAACTAGCAACCCCCAGTTGCTACTTATTTATAACAAGTGTCCAATCCTCCGGTGATGGTTTGATCTACAATCAATTTTGCCGTATCCTGCCCGTCAAACAGCGGTGAAATCACGTAGTGGTTAGTTGTTCGTTTCTCTCCGTTGTTCGCTGTTCGCACTTCAAAGAAATCTATTCTTTGATCACCGTCTCTCCGTTCCCAGTTTTCCCGTCGGCCGATACGAGCGGCAACCACTGACCTCGGCGCTTATCTGTATCCTATTTTTATATTCGGAGGTCAATGTTCTTTACTTTATTCCTCCTCTCAGAATGAAGTACACACTTGTTAACCCTCCTCCTACCTTGTATTTTGATATGTAAGTTATCAAGGAATCACTAAACTGCAGTTTTTCCGTGACAATGGTGCATGATGGTGAAAATTACCATGCGTTCACATGCATCCACCGTGGGCGAACATTTACAGCGCGAATTGGCCTTGCCAGTCACCTTCGCCACTGCCATGGGTTGTAGTTATTAAGCCTTTTTGAAGCACAATGTAACAAACTATCAACTGACTAACTAACTAACTAACTAACTAACTAACTAACCAACCAACCAACCAACCAACCAACCAACCAACCAACCAACCAATCAACTAATTAACTAACTAACTAACCAACCAACCAACCAACCAACCAACTAACTAAATAACTTAACTAACTAACTAACTAACTATCTGACTGACTGACTGACTAACTAACTTAATAACTAACTGACTAACTAACTAACGAACTAACTAACTAAGTAACTAACTAACTAACTAACTACTTACTAATTAACTAAGTGACCTACTAACTAATTAATAGACTATCTCACTGACTGACTGACTGACTGACTGACTGACTGACTGACTGACTGACTAACAGACTAACAAACTAATTAACTAACTGACTGATCAACTAACTGGCTAACTAACTAATTAAACTGTCAAGACGGCAAGGTGTATATATTGACAGGCGATAGTTTGAGACATTGTGCCACACAAAAAGTATAATCACAACAACCCATGGAGGTAGCGAATGTCACTGATCAGATAAATTCGCTCGGTAAGTGTTCGTCCAAAATGGATGCGTGTGACCACATGATCATTTCCACTATCATGCACCATTTGTCGTCTTACATGCTTGGTGTGTGACCTATCTGCAAGCATTTTCTTCTATGTCTGTATTCTATTTCTGAACTTCGTCAGCCTCGAAACGCGATCAGTGGTGACTTGCTCCCAAGGTGCAATATCAATGCCTGCAGTAATCATGTTCCGCCTAACACACACACAACACACACACACACACACCATATATCGTACTATAGGCCTACCCCGATATATATATATATATATATATATATATATATATATATATATATATATATAGAGAGAGAGAGAGAGAGAGAGAGAGGTGGAGGAGGAGGAGCAGGAGGTGGAGGAGGAGGAGAGAGAGAGAGATAGAGAGAGAGAGAGAGAGAGAGAGAGAAGAGAGAGAGAGAGAAGAGGCGGAAGATTTACTTTCAAGGTCAGTCTACGATTACCATTACATAAAACTAATCCAGCAATCAAAGAGCCACCTCAGATTGAACTATTGTTCTGTTATTTCCCATGCCCTTTATTCACCAATGTCAATACGATGATTATTATCCCATTAGACGTACACACAAAAGCAGAGACAATTGTTAAAACGGGTGGATTTGGTATGCATAGTTGCCGTCCATTCATTCTGACATGTGATCTTCAAGAACTGTTGTGAATCTATTGTCCCTGCTAGGCAGGGGCTTGCAGCAACCAGCGCAGTGATTGATTGTTTGGCTTCCGTTGTACACAAGCTGAACCTGTGATCAATGCTGCATTCTTGCTATGCATACCTGCTGTGAGATGGTACGGTCATTGATAAACCAAATAAAGTGCAGGTTGCAGGAATTGCACGTCCGGTTTTGGAACCATTGTTAAGGAATGAATGCCAAGACCAATCTGCAACCAGAAGGTTATCATGACAGTGAGAATCCACTCCTTAATAAAACTATCTTTAAAGTTGTTCCTACTATTGATTGTGTTAGGGGTTGATAATAGAATCATTGGAAGACAAACACTTGAAGATAAACTCTATGAACTACTGAGTGAACTAAAAAATATAGTTGCATTCATACAAGAGACGACATTGCAGTTATGGACAAATTTCAAGCGAACAAATGAAGACAACAAAAAAATTCAATCGAATGATTGGAGAAAAAAGACAGCTCGCTGAAGAAGATACGACATAATGCTAAGGCTTAGAGTTTTTAATTTAAATTTTACATTCATCATCATCATGTGCTGGTCCTTTGCAGAACGTCGCTCCCATATGTCTTGCCGAAAAGATTCCAATGTTTTGTCAGTTCTGCTGCCACACGCATCTTCATGCCCAAGGTGTGTAGAACTTCGTGCCGCCTCTTCTTCTAGGAACCGTGCCTTTCAGTATCATTGTTCCTTCCAAAGCACTGTAACGTTTAATTTGCCCAAAGTATTTCAGTTTCCGAGACGTGAGCCTGTCCATCAGCCAGTTTTCTTCGTTTTTCGGTTGTCATCTTAAAAATCTTGCATAATGTTGTGGTTTCCCCTTGTTTTCCCACATTCACGTAGTTAATGAATTACGTCTTCGCCCTTTAACAACCCTTTATGTTTCCGGGGTAAGTGAGTATACCCTGCTCAGTGGAACACTTCGGAATGGCGATTCTCATCCGCGATAGTATGGTTGCTTCAGAGGTAGACATGTCCAGCTAGGACAATGACGACATACAAATACAGGTGGTCAGAGTTCAGTCCGGTCTACCATTCGTGTTGCTTAATGTTTATGCCCGTAACGCGTGTGTGGATTCCCAGAAGTGGCAGTGCTTAAGTGACATATTAGGTCATGAAAAAAATGTCATTTTCTGTGGCGATTTCAACGCTAAAGGCAGATCATGGGGAAATATTTCCCCCAACACACAGGGGGAGGAGCTCGAGACTGCACTTGAAACCATTGACCTGGTGTGTATCAACAGTGGCTGTGCCATAAGGACAGCTAGCCGCCCAGGTGATGAGGACAGTACTATTGATTTGGCGCTGGTTTCTCCTTCACTCACTACAGTGTGTAGATGGGATGTCCTAGGGTACCATGGCAGCGACCACCACCCTTGCAGCATAATGGTGGAGAAAGGCAGAACCAGGCAGCACAAGTCAACGGTCAAGACCTTCCAGTATGACAGTACAGGGCAAGATGTGGTGAGTATAATAAGGCGCGACAAGCGCAGAAAGCTTCAGGGCAGGAAAAAAAGCTGGGAGCAGCCACCTTGGTGGAATTTTGAGGTGGAGAAGGCCTGGATGGATAAGCGTAGTGCTGTAAGGAAATGGCAAAACGCCAAGAAGAACAGAGTTTCCTATCCTGGTCCCTGCATGCACTTAGAAATAGAGATGCACACAAAATTAAGCTATTTAAAAAAAAAAAATTGGTTAAGGTGGTTAACGGTGAAAAATGGACAGAGGTATGTCAAAGAGTAAGCACAGACAAGTCACTGAAATTTTTCTGGCGACTACATAAAAGCATGAGTGGGGTAGTCAAGAATAAGAGCATTTCTGACTTCCAAGGTCCTGACCTCATCTGGCAGAGGATTGACGAGAACAAGGGCAAAGCCCTATTCGAACGCTATCTAGAGCAGAGCAACCAGACAGACATGAGAGGCCGAAATCTTGCCAAGGAGGTCACCTCAGACAGGTGCAAGTCCAAGAACATTTCGGATGAAGACACAGTGACAGTGAAAGAAATCAAGGCTGTGCTTCGGCAATCAAAAAACAGCGCCCCAGGGCCAGATGGCATAAGATATGACGACATCAATAGGTGTACCGACAACGAGCTAGAGAAACTAGCAGACATGTACAACAACAGTATAGGGAGTGCTAGCATAGAGGAGGCGTGGTTACACAGCTATCTGATTCCCTTGCCGAAGCCTGGCAAAGACCACACAAAAATTCAGGGATATCGAGTAATCACCATGCAGAATACAATAGGAAGCTGCTGGAGAAGTTAACTGCCAGAAAAATATCAAGCCAGCTAGAGAAGCAAGGTGTTTTCCCACCTACCCTGGGAGGGTACCGTCCCAAAAGAGAAACCTGGACCAATGCAGCAGTTTTTGCCCATGATGTTTATGAAGGTGTCCACACAGGCATTGAAACCTTTGCTGCAGCGATTGATCTTGAGGACGCGTACAACAGAGCACCATTGGATTTTTTAATGCTTCAGCTTCTTGAACTCAAGATAAGTCCGTTCCTCCTTAGTTGGATCGCTGCAGCCCTCTTCCAACGGAAAGTAGTTTTTAGATGTGGCAGTTGGAGTTCGGAACCAACAACAATATATCCTGGCCTACCACAAGGATCACCATTATCTCCGGTGCTGTTCAACGCCTACACAGTGAGAATCACCAGCGAGCAGATCACTGGACCTGGCAGGACACTGTCATATGCCGACGATGTTTTAGTGTATCGTCAGGGTAAGGATAGAGACCAGGTTGCTGTGGAACTACAAACCGAACTCGATCGCATAAGTACTTGGTGTGCTGAAGCTGGGGCAATGGCCAACCCAACAAAGGCAACAGTGACATGTTTCTCTTTGAATAATCATATTGCCAACACTCCAGCACCAACTGTTAATCTGTGTTCAGAGACTGTGGAAAGAATGCAGGCAATGAATTACCTGAGGATACTTTTGATCGAAGCCTTGCTTATAATCGGCACATAGACCATGAAATAACAAAGGCCAAGCGGGGTTTGGCTGCGATGCGGATGATGGCGGCAGCAAACTGTGAGCAGCGCCATCTATGCCTCCAATATGAGGGGCCAGAGGGAGAATTGTGATGGAGGACTCTGGTGCTTTTGTTGAGACCACAAGTAGCCTGACTATGGAAGTCATGGCAGTAAGTAAAGCAATAACATGGCTCGAGACACAGACATTCAATAGGGCATGCTTTCTTAGCGACTCAATGAGCATGCTCAAGAGGATAGAGATGGGGTGGATCCGAAGACAGTGGTTGCTGTCTCTGGAGCGGTCTCGACTTACAAAGATTAGTTTCATCTTAGTGCCAGGGCATGAGGGAATACAAGGAAATGATCAGGATAACAAGCTCGCAGGAAAGGCTAAGGTGGAGGGCGGACGCGCCATGGACCGGGCTGACACTCTGATTGCTCTGCGAGAATTAAGACTTGTGCGAGAACCAAGTGATGACTGCGAATCTACAACCATGGTCAGACTGCGAGAACAGCAAATCAAAAGAGGGGTCGCCAAACAAGAACACTACGCAGGAAGCCAAAGAAGATTGATAAACCAACTCAGAACTGGTGTCGTTAGCCGCTATACGCTGCGAGATTTGCTGAGGAGGGTATCCGAGCACTTATGGACTGAATGGTTCGATGTGCAACGAGGATGATCTGTCGACTAACTAACTAACTAACTAACTAACTAACTAACTAACTAACTAACTAACTAACTAACTAACTAACTAACTAACTAACTAACTGACTGACTGACTGACTGACTGACTAACTAACTAACTAACTAACTTACTAACTAACACTCGCTAACAGCAAAGAGCACACCAGGCGTGTTTATTTATCCCGTTGATACTCGGTCCCCATTGCGTTTGCCACACCGTGGTGTGCTTCCCATTCTTTACCGCTCGTGGGTACAGTTGGGAACTTCCCCTTCCAGCTGTTTTACCTTAAACAGGTGAAAATTCATTTCTTGTGAGAATTAAACCCAATCAGAAAGGACATCGTGTCTAGAATCAGCACAGCTCTGACTATAGAGCTTGAAGAGCGGCCAAGAATTGGATTAGTAGATTATATCAAACGTTATTTATTTTTTCCTATTTTAAAATATGTTTATTGTTCCGTTTTTGTTGTTGTTTCGCTGATAAAGACTTCTGTTGTAAGGTTTGTTCGCCTGTAGCTGTACGTGTTTTTCATCCGTCGAGCGCCTGAGTCATTTTGTGTGTTCTTATTTGGACTCCCATAACAGCTCGGCATCTGTAAACAATTTTTCGTCTAACTCCGCGTAGTTCATCGACACATTGGTACAGGATAGAAAACTTTAACTCCAGCCTACATGTAACGGAAAATGTAAACCACAAGCTACCATCCAATTTGGTGTGGGAAACCGATAGGTGACAATTCCTTGGCTTAGCTAGACTTAGAACACGGCCCCGTAATACATTATGAATTAACAAACATGGGACAGTCGCTCTTGGAGTTTTATAATCTACTAGCTGACCCGGCCCGACTTCGCCCAGGCCCTGGCGGGGATCTATCTAGGTACTACATTTTCCGTTACCGAACGTTGCCGGCGATGTTTCAAACGGCGATATACGTTTTCTTGTTATTGTTCCCCGGTATTAAGGATATATATAGTACTCGTTATTATAGACGTTGCCGCTTGATTTAGTATAAATAATTAAATTGAGCATCCATTTTTACGCGTACTGTGAAATTTTCAAATATTTTAGTCGGCGGGGTCATCCCAAACAGAAATTATTAAGATCGTATGCTAAGATGCGTCATGTTAAATTTCAATGGCGGGAATATAGCGGTTTTCCGTGTCATAATACAGCGATGATCATTTAATATTATTATGGATTATTCAGAGCGACGAGATTATAATGATGCACGTTTGCATTCACCACCCATTCTAGTATTTAGGAGTGGAGGAAGAGGCTGGAGGAAGAGGGAATTTGAGGTTTTCATTTGCATTTTGCGTTCAAAATAAAAACCTGAGTTATCCACCTTAGCGAAAAAAAAACAACCAAGAGCAGTTATCTGCCCTTAGCTTACGTGTTTTGTGGTCACACTTTCCAGAGTGGGTTACCAATGGTTACCAATATGCCAATGTTAAATATTAAACTGACATACAAATATTAATATCTCAGCTTACAATTCACTTGCAGACTTGAATAAGGTATCGTTGGATTTGTTTTTTCAAGAGGTATCCAACTATGCAGTTATGTAATTAAACAAGCAATTTAGAACATGTTATTAAAGTACCTAGATCTATCTATCTATCAGTCTGTCTGTCTGCTTGTTTGTCTGTCTGTCTGTCTGTCTGTCTGGCTGACCCGGCCCGGCTTCAGCCAGTCCCTGGTGGGGAGCATCTCATTTAATTCATATAAGTAGTCATATAAGCTCCAGTTCCCGACTATCTGTCTGTCTGTCTATCTGTCTGTCTGTCTGTCTGACCCGGTCCGGCTTCACCCAGTCCCTGGTGTGGAGCATCTCATTTAATTCATATACGTAGCCATATAAGCTCCCGTTCCCATCTATCTGTCTGTCTGTCTGTCTGTGCCGGCCCGGCTTCACCCAGTCCCTGGTGGGGAGCATCTCATTTAATTCATATACGTAGTCATATAAGCTCCCGTTCCCGACTATCTGTCTGTCTGTCTGTCTGCCTGTCTGTCTATCTGTCTGTCTGTCTGTCTGAGCCGGCTCGGCTTCACCCAGTCCCTGGTGGGGAGCATCTCATTTAATTCATATAAGTAGTCAAATAAGCTCCCGTTCCCGATTATCTGTCTGTCTGTATGTCTATCTATCTGACCCGGCGTGGCCCAGCTCCTGGCGCACAGTAACTTAAAAGAATGTCCTTCCCACACCATCCATTATTTTTTAATGAAAACTGTTTTTAATCACCTACATGACTGTAGATAACTTCTTTAAGCATAAAAAGATGAGTTACAATGTTATGCATTATGCATTATTTTTATGAAAACTTTGAAAATACCTTAAAGATTATATAATTATTTATTATAACTCATATGCCTGTAAATAACTATAGACAAAGAGTTTAACAATAGTGCAAGTAAGTCCAAGAATATGACTATAAAGTATATAGAAATGTTATTAAAAGTTATGCCCCTTGAAATAACTTGTCTAGAGTGAAGTCCCCTTGCTATATAGAAATTATATAATGAAAAATGAAATATTAAATGTTATTAAGTAAGTAGCCGATTTTACACTAAGAAACTATTACAGTCGGTTGCAATGGAATGAAAGGAAGACGTGTAGAAAATTTAATCTCAATCGGATGTACCGTTATCGAACCCATCCAATACATAGCTAACCACACACAGTCTCTTTTATAGATATAGAAGAAATACTATTTTCGGTTCAATGGCTTTGTTGGAATCATACATGCGGATTTCATAAAACACGTGTTCAGTAGACAACAAGGATACAGATGAGTAACTTATATATATATATATATATATATATATATATATATATATATATATATATATATATATATATATATATATATATATATATATATATATATATATATATATATATATATATATATATATAATATATATTCATTCAGTGGTACGTCCTTAGTCGAACCTCGCTCCCATAACAACCATCTGGAAATATTCTCGATGTCCAGCGTTAAGGTTGTTAGTGTTTCTTGGCAAGTTTTGCAGAAGATAAGTTGTCGTTGCTTTCCTTCTGGGCAGTGAATGTACTAGTTGACGGCTATAGCCATTGTCTCTACTAATGAGATCATCTGTCTATCGCCGCAGAGTACAGATCATAACCAACAACAATCTGTCGGCTGCTCTCACACTTACAAAAAAAAAATTGTGAGAGCGGCCGACAGATTGTCACACTCCATCCACATCTGCTTCCATGGCTTCACGTAACCCTGAAGGGGAGGCGGGATAAACGGGTACTCCATGTTGCCAAGGGTGTCCCGTAGACCAATGCATGTATTCAAGTAGAGTGTTTCATGTAGTTGTATCGATGTGTGTCTGTTGTTTGTGCGCTGACCAAGACATTGGGCTCTAACTTCCATATTGTTACTTATGATTGTTTTCTAGTAAAGCTTACCGTCTACTTCTCGTTGTGTGTGTGTGTGTGTGTGGGGGGGGGGGGGGTTTAGGTGTGTGTGTGTGTGTCTGTGTGTGTCTGTGGGTAGGTAGGTGGGTGGGTGTGTGTGTCTATGTGTATGTGTGTGTGTGTCTGTGTGTGTATGTGTGTGTATGTGTGTGTGTGTGTCTGTGTCTGTCTGTGTCTGTTTGTGTCTGTGTGTCTGTCTGTATGTCTGTATGTGTGTGTCTGCGTCTGTCTGTGTGTGTCTGTCTGTGTGTGCGTGCGCGTGTGTGTGTGTGTGTGCGTGCGTGTGTGTGTGTGTGTGTGTGTGATTTATTCATTGCGTGAAAGTGTTTCTATGGCCAGCACGTCAGACAACATCAACACCGGGCAGATTATTCATCCAAGTCACGCCTCGCAAAGGGCGTATCCAAAAGAAGCCATTATCGTGGACCATTTCGGGAGTCGCGGAACATCTTGTACTTCCACAAACATTTCCCTCTGTTTCCACGATCGACGTGGCCGAGAATAGCTCTTAAACTTCCGGTACGCTGATAACGAGTTAGCAGGATCATTTCCTACACGTGTCAGTTTGAACTTCACCTTTGACTTCTCATTCAGTAATCAATGGCAAACTACTGAACGTAAAATTGCCCAGAAAATAAACCCGGGGTTGGGGTTGATCGTAACATCCTATCAAACATGCATTAAATAATTATCGATTAGTTCGACCAGTCTTCCCTGCACCTTTGTCAAATACATTCAGCCTTTTTCCCCTAGGTCTTCTCAGCGGTTCGTGTGTTCTCAGTATTCCACAAAGTAGCAAAAGCTAAAGCCAGCAGACCATCTACAAAGACCAAACAGTCTAAAGGCAGACCAGTGTCTATCCTTTCAAAAATCCCGAAGGCAAATGGCAAGCTGATGGCGGAGATAGGAAAGATTTCCAGAGAGATGGAAAAAGAAAGAAAGGAACAACTCCGACGGACAAATCCTGCTAAGGGTTACGCCCGGTGCCACATGGGGCCGTAACTGACAGACTTAAAAGCACAGTGGAAACAGCATCTGTTGACATTCCAGGCATGACATCAACCACACGAGAAAACATAATGCAAACAATGCAAAAGGAAAGAATAAAGAACCGCAAAACCCATACCTCAATTATAACCAACGTTATAATGCAAGTTGAACGAGGTCGAATTTTTATTTTTTTATTTTTCGTTTCAAACGAACGTGCGAAAGTTAAGGAAAGTAACACACCTTTTCCTACGCTTTGGGGCGTCATGAGTCTTTTTATTTTAAAGATTCTATGGTGTTAGCCTCATACTGTTGTAGTATGTAGACCAACTGGCACTCAATTTGTGATGTGGTCAACAGCAGTCTTTACTCCCCATAACATTTCCCGGTACCTATTTTAGGCTGATTGGACCTGGAAACTCAGGTCAAGTTTAAACTTATTCCCGTAGTCATCGGGTTTGGAACCTACGACCACAGATCCGGCAAGCTAGCCTCTGTGCTACTGCAACTGACATGATTAAAAATAGTCAATAATATTCTGTCACTGTCTTCCTGTATTTGTTTTCTCAATACCACACTGTCCTCTAGTATCTCTCCTTCCATAAATCTTTGAAGTTGTAATATGTTTCAGTTTCTCTCTTCTCATATTGAGGCTAAGAAAATGACGGCTGCCACTTTCTGATTTATATGATAAAGTTGTCTTCGTATCTTTTTCTTTTCGCATATCCTATTTACAGGACATCGCTGGCAACACCAGCATTTTACCACTGTTGTTTATTTCTGGGCAAGATTACACTGAGTAGTTTGCCATTGCTTTCTGAGCGGCCGGCTCACATACCCCGTAAGTAACGAGCGCGACGCGATCCGCTACTGAATCTCGCACAGCTGCATTACCCTACTTGGAAATACGGGATTACGGAGAAAGACGTTAACTCCTTAGCCAGGGAGACCGGCCTTTGTATCTTAGTCTCTCTCTCTCTCTCAATGTAGATTACGCAGTTTGTCATCACCGTATTTCAGCATTATTCTGGAAAACATCTCTGCGGAGTCAATGAATGAATTTATTAATCGCCCAGGATTTATTTGTGTCGATGAAACGGCATAAATGTGTGCTCCATGTGAGCAGCCTCGCCCGGTAGGGATAGTCATGTGCACCAGGAGACTCCAGACCGTCAGCAGGCTACTAGGTGAGAAGAAATGAATTGGAGAACTTGGTGACAACTGGCAAGATCGAAGGGAAGAGACCAAGGGGAAGACCAAGAAGTAAATACCTGGATATCTTGGCCACATGGCATGGTCGAGACAGAAACACGGAGCTGATCCACGACTCTGGTGATCGAGTGAGATGGCAAAACATGACAGCCCACACTTATCACCATGGTACATGATGGATGGAGGGATTTATTTGCGTGTGTATGTATGTGTGTATGTGTGTTTGTGTGCGCGGGCTTCATTTTCTATAATTAAAAAATAACAAGAATGAACAACAACAAAACAGCAACGTATAAACGAACAAACTAACGTAGTACTTAGTGGCAAACAATGGGGTAAAAAAACACGAAGGACAAAGTGCCGAGATAGTTTGTGCCCCTTTCACCAGCAAAGGCAGAAGAATTTACGCGGAACCTGTTCGACGGGCACCGTGGGGCCAACAAAGATCGGCAGAGATGAACGCCAGGCGGCCAGTCTCCCAAATGGCTGGCATTATCGTATCTGCAGCTTCTGTTACATAAAGATAGCGGACAGAGCGTTTCCAAACGGCAACAGTGTGATAAACTACTACAAGCATGTGATGGAGGCTGTTTTGTTTTCCATGTAAGTTATTCTTCAAATATTTATGTGTTTGTATTTATTTGTTTACTTGCCGATGTGATTACTTCGTTGTCGTTAGCTAAACTACGGTCTACTCACGGTGAAAAATATAACACATTTGCAAACTGTTTTTGTTGAGAATGTATTGCAAACTGTGGACTAAAACAATAGTAATCGTGTTGCAAATTAAACAAGCAGTCGCTTTGGTGTTGCGGTTGGGAAACTACGGTGACAATGGGATGGAAAAGAACTGTAATTAATGGAACATTTCGGCATGGGAGGCGGAATAGAGAAATTAATCTTATTTGTAGAAATACTGTCCAAGAAAGGCAGTGGAAGACAGAGAAAGTTTATGAGGGAAAGCTTAATCAGCTGACGATCAAATAATAATATAAGCTACTTCATTCCTATATGAAATGACAGAGATGACTGGACAATTTTGATCGACGATGTTTGCCTTAGACCAGGTACCTTCTCATCCTACCTACCTACCTACCTACCTACCTACCTACCAAACTTCAAGAGTCGTGCAGTGCTATGATACAGAGAGGCGACCGCAACAGGCTGGCACCTTAAGGGGGCGGCATAAGCAGCGAAGGAAGGGCGGCATTTCGAAAACTTGCATCATTAAGGAGCGGCATTTCAAAGAGTTGCATCACACTGAGAAAATATACCGCATTGCCCTGGTGCTTCCTACCTACCCACCTACCTATCTACCTACCGACCTACTTATATATCTACCTACCTTATTACCTGCCTACTAACCTACCTACTTAACTGCCTACCTGTCTGTTTGCTATACGGTATATCCGTCTGTCTGTGTCTATTTGTGACTGTCTAGCAGCGTACCTTGAGATACCTCCGCCTGTGATGGAAGCCGTACATACAGTAGAGGAGAACAACACCGAATCTTCTTCGGTCATAATCGAACACACATAACGTTAGATACATTTCCAGCCATTTCTATCCCTCTACTTCAAGCCTAAAATAAACACAACATCAACAACAACAACAACAACAACAACTACTACTACTACTACTACTACTACTACTACTACTACTACTACTACTACTACTACTACTACTACCGCTGCTGCTGCTGCTGCTACTACTACTACTACTACTACTACTACTACTACTACTACTACTACTACTACTACTACTGCTGCTGCTGCTGCTACTACTACTACTACTACTACTACTACTGCTGCTGCTACTACTATTACTCATACTACTACTACTACTACTACTACTACTACTACTACTACTACTACTACTACTACTACTACTACTACAAAAATAACCACAATTTTTTATTGTTCTATCTCTCCACATGTAAACAATTAATAATTCATCATCTAGTTGTCTGTCATGTGGGAGTGTTTTAAGGTTAATTTTTGAAATCAAGCGTAGTCCATACACGTACTTCTACGTCCCTCGCCATCAGGCGAATCCACTCCGACTTCAGAGGTACTTGCAATTGACGTCCCCAAGTCAAGTGTAAAAAGTTAACATTATAGTCCAGTTGTGGGAATGTGTATGTGTGTGTTTTTGAGTGGCTATATAACTGAGACTGTGTGTAAATGATATATGAATGTGTGTATGTATATTTTTGTTGTATGTGTGAGTGTCCGTGTGTGTATATATGTGTGTGTATCTGCCTGTCTGACAACATGGTAATATGCATTGTGTATGTTCACAAGCATTCATCTGATAGTTTTTTTTTTTTTTAAAATGATTGTAACTTGCACTTGGATAAATAATGTAGAAAATGTGAGTGTTTGGAAGGGCCGAAGATAAGACGGTCCTGCATGCCCAATGTGTGACCTTTTGAAAATAAAGTTCCGTTCGTTTCGTTCGTTCATGTGCAGAATGTCCCTTCCTCATTCACCCTCCCTGGGCGCCATATAACAGCCTTTCAAATGTCCCGTTATCATAAATCAGCTTTCGTGTCCATGTTGATGTCCTGTGTAAATTATCTGTCACAGCTTGAATCTATCTACCCTGTGGTCTTCTTCATCTCCGCCTCCTTGGATATTGTCCTGTTAATTATCTTTCTCTAGACGTCATGTGTACATTTTTCTTGTGGTTCTAAATATTGCTGTTATTATTCCAGGACTCACTGCTCTCCGCTATATAAATGCTTCTATGTCTCTTAAGGCCATTGCTTCACATTAGAATATTTTCCTCTGTGACGACAGCACTTTTTCACTTGCGCTTGAAAGCTTTTTGTCGGCTCTGTTCCACCGTGTTTCGTGTACTAATCCCTGTAATTTTTCATTTCTCCTACTGCATGTACTGCCTCTCTTAATTCATACAGTCTGAACATTTCCTGTGCAAATTATGGATAAATTCCTGGGGGAAATGAAGTTTATCAGCAATCCAAAATTCTTGCGGATTTCTCCGTATCACGTTATCTCTCATCAAAAAGAGCTTCTTGATGGGCTGATTGATTTCTGCTTCTTTATCTTTAGAATTGTTCACGGTTAGTTGGATTTTGCAGCTACAGTTTTCACGGGATGGGGAAGCCAGCCCTACATACAACCTTCGTTGGTCGCCTCTTACGGCATGCATCTTGGATTAGTGTTTTTCCTAGCTTCCCTAGCAGGCCCCGTAACGTAGAGGATTAAAGTGTTAGTGTTCCTTGCTTCTCTTACTTGCCCAGTAACGCCAGGATTACAATGTTAGTGTTCCTTGTTTCCCTTAATTGCCCAATAACGCCAGGATTAAAGTGTTAGTGTTCCTTGCTTACTTTACTTGCCCAGTAACGCCAGGATTACAGTGTTAGTGTTCCTTGCTTCCCTTACTTGCCCAGTAACGCCAGGATTACAGTACTAGTGTTCCTTGTTTCCCTTAATTGCCCAATAACGCCAGGATTAAAGTGTTAGTGTTCCTTGCTGACTTTACTAGCCCAGTAACACCAGGATTACAATGTTAGTGTTCCTTGCTTCCCTTACTTGTTCAGTTCTGAAACGTCAGGATTACAATGTTAGTGTTCCTTGAGTACTTTACTTGCCCAGTAACGCCAGGATTACAATGTTAGTGTTCCTTGCATACCTTACTTGCCAAGTAACGCCAGGATTACAGTGTTACTGTTCCTTGCTTCCCTTAATTGCTCAGTTCAGAAACGTCAAGAATACAATGTTAGTGTTCCTTGCGTACTTTACTACGCCAGGATTACAATGTTAGTGTTCCTTGCTTCCCTTACTTGCTCAGTAACGCCAGGATTACAATTTTATTGTTCCTTGCTTCCCTTATATGCCCAGTAACACCAGGATTACAGCGTTACTGTTCCTTGTTAATTAGTGAGTTATGAAGTTAGGTTGTTAGTTAGTTAGTTAGTTAGTTAGTTAGTTAGTTAGTTAGTTAATCAATCAGTTAGTTAGTTAGTTAGTTAGTTAGTTAGTCAGATAGTTAGCTAGTTCGTCAATTAGTTAGTTAGTTAGATAGTCAGTCAGTCAGTCAGTCAGTCAGTCAGTTATTTAGTTAGTTAGTTAGTTAGTTAGTTAGTTAGTTAGTTAGTAGTTAGTTAGTTAGTTAGTCAGATAGTTATTTAGTCAGTTAGTCAGATAGTTAGTTAGTTAGTAAATTAGTTAGTTAGTTAGTTAGTTTGTTAGTTTGTTAATTAGTTAGTTAGTTAGTTAGTTAGTTAGGTAGTTAGTTAGTTAGTTAGTCAGTCAGTTAGTTAGTTAATCAATCAGTTAGTTAGTTAGTTGGTTGGTTGGTTAGTCAGTCAGTCAGTCAGTCAGTCAGGTAGTTAGTTATTTAGTTAGTTAGTTAGTTAGTTAGTTAGTTAGATAGTTAGTTAGTTAATGAGTTATTCAGTTAGTTAGTTAGTTAGTTAGTCAGATAGTTAGCTAGTTAGTTAGTTAGTTAGTTAGTCAGTCAGTCAGTCAGTCAGTCAGTTATTTAGTCAGTTAGTCAGTCAGTTAGTTAATTATTCAGTTAGTTAGTTAGTTAATTAGTTAGTTAGTATAGTTATTTAGTTAGTTAGTCAGTCAGTCAGTCAATCAGTCAGTCAGTCAGTCATTCAGTCCGTCCATCCGTCAGTCAGTCAGTCAGTCAGTCAGTCAATCAGTCAGTCAGTCAGACAGTCAGTCAGTCAGTCTGTCAGTCAGTCAGTTAGTTAGCTTGTTAGTTAATTTGTTAGTTAGTTTGTTAGTTAGTTAGTTAGTCAGTTAGATAGTTAGTTAGTTAGTTAGCCAGTCAGTTAGTTAGTCAGTTAGATAAAAAGTTAGTTAGTTAGATCGAAAGTTAGTTAGTTAGTTAGGTAGTTAGTTAGTTATTAGTTAGCCAGTCAGTCAGTCAATCAGTTCATTAGTTAGTTAGCCGGTCAGTCAGTCAGTTAGTCAATCAATCAGTTAATTAGTTAGTTAGTCAGTTAGTTAGTTAGTTAGTTAGTTAGCTAGTTAGTTAGTCAGTCAATTAGTTAAGTTATTCAGTCAATTAGTTAAGTTATTCAGTTAGGTAGTTAGTCAGTCAGTTAGTTAGGTAGTTATTTAGTTAGTTATTTATTCAGTTAGTTAGTTAGTTAGTTAGTTAGTTAGTCAGTCAGTTAGTTAGTTAGTTAATCAATCAGTTAGTTAGTTAGTTAGTTGGTTGGTTAGTCTGTTAGTCAGTCAGTCAGTCAGTCAGTCAGTATGTCTGCCTGTCTGCTACTTAAATAGTTAGTGAGTTAGTTAGTTAGTTAGTTAATTAGTTAGTCAGATAGTTAGCTAGTTCGTCAATTAGTAGTCAGTCAGTCAGTCAGTCTGTTAGTCAGTTAGTTATTTAGTCAGTTAGTCAGTCAGTTAGTTAGTTAGTTAGTTAGTAAGTTAGTTAGTTTTTTAGTTAGTTAGTTAGTTAGTTAGTTAGTTAGTCAGTTAGTTAGTTAGTTAGTTAGTATCGGTTAGTTAGTTAGTTAGTTAGTCAGATAGTTAGCTAGTTAGTTAATTAGTTAGTTAGTCAGTCAGTCAGTCAGTCAGTCAGTTAGTCAGTCAGTCAGTTAGTTAGTTAGTTATTTAGTTAGCTAGTTATTTAGTCAGTCAGTCAGTCAGTCAGTCAGTTAGTCAGTCAGTCATTCAGTTAGTTAGTTAGTTAGTTAGTTAGTTAGTTAGTTAGTTAGTTAGTTAGTTAGTTAGTCAGTTAGATAGTTAGTTAGGTAGCCAGTCAGGTAATTAGTCAGTTAGATAGAGTTAGTTAGTTAGATAGAAAGTTAGTTAGTTAGTTAGTTAGTTAGTTAGTTAGTTAGTTATTAGTTAGCTAGTCAGTCAGTCAGTCAATCAGTCAGTCAATCAGTTAATTAGTTAGTTAGTTAGTCAGATACTTAGTAAGTTAGTTAGTTAATTAGTTAGCCAGTCAGTCAGTCAGTCAATCAGTTAATTAGTTAGTTAGTCAGTTAGTTAGTCAGTTAGATAGAAAGTCAGTCAGTCAGTTAGTTAGTTTGAATAACGAAGACACAAACAATAGATTGCACGATTTATTGCCTGGCATATTTCGCTGCATCTCGTCAGGTACATACTGCAGAAATCACACAACTTACGTGAATTAACTAGATAAATCCTTCAAGTTGAAATATACACATATTCGCACAGTAATGTCACTTATCTACCACGGTAATTTTAAGCTGACTAACATGTCTTTCTGTTTGCACAATTCTGGCTTGCGTTGATAGATCATAATTGCTTCTGCAAATTTTAAAAGCGAGTATTTTGTGTGTTAAACAACACGCGAAATGCAGTGTCTCTGTCCACCACATGGCCACTTTCGACAATGTGCCTCCCGATTGAAGACGCCGGGAGCTTCCGGTGTGTCGGCCCCACGAGGCTAGCATCTCCTGTGTGTTGTATCTTGTTGACCCATTGAGGTATGTGTTCTGACACCCGTTTGTTAAGCTGTCTCTCTGTTCTATCAATGTAAACGGCCTGGCATCTACATGTGAATTGGTAAATACAATTGTTTTTGTTTTGGATTTGATGGCTTCTGATAGTGTGTTGTTTGACATGAGCACTGACTTGAATGTTTTGGTTACTTACTTGCTTGTCTCTGTTAGTACCTTGTTTGATTTCGTTACTGGCTTGGTTAACTTGGTTGAGTCTGTCAAAGTCAGCTAGGATCTCGAGATGCATGGCGCTCATCTGTTCATATTCTTGTCGAGTAAGTGTCATACCCGTCTTAGTCGGGAATTTCTGGTCGGCTTCACCGTAAAATCTTCGGATGTGTAAAGTCGTCGTTCCTCTGTAGGATGAGACATACACGGCCTTATCACCATCGCCCACTGGTCTAATAGTCTCACCACTACGAGTCATGTAGACCCAGTTAGCAGGCACAGTCTTGAGGTCTGTAGTCATCTTCTGTTCACAATGCTTGAGTGTTACCAGCCTCGGGTTTATATACTAGTTTTTTTTTAGCCACGCGTAAAATTGGTTTCAGCCGGTTTCTTAGGTCAAGCGGTTCAGATTACGCTGACGTGGCTGTTCGTATGGCACGACTAAGCGTTCTACTACCCGCTCCTTGACCTGATGTATGTTTGAGGTGGGTTGGAGAATGCGGGTCATGGTCGCCACATGACCTCTAGCCATGATGAAATAGATAGCGTAGAGGTCGCCGTGTTACTTGCGTTGTAGTCACTGTGAGCTACAGTCTGGGAAGTCAGAATAACAGTGCTATACATATACAGTCTCCTCACACCCACTGTAGTTTTCTTCATATTGAGGACTGGTCAGCTATTGAAGACATGAATGTAAGTATATTACAACCATCTTGTTTTTATATAGGTGTTTTAATACTCGTCCGGTAGTGTGGATTGATATTTTTAATTTTACTTACCAGTTACCCCATGGGCATTAGACTAGCTCGTCCTCTTTCACTGTTGTTCTTGACTTTTTAAGTACTCCATCACTTTGACTCTGTGACTGTCCCCCAGGACTGGGGTCAGAATTTGGTCCAACGCTAGTATACGCCGTTCAAAATTCGCACGTTCTCTGCTTACATGGTGCCAGTTACCATTGCGATCTTCCATGCCAACGATATGAACTGTTAAGAAGTGAGGTTCAGTTGCAAAATTAACCTGTAGAGGAGGGGAAAAAATCACATTGAAACTTATAAGACTTCAGCACCTAGTAGTTCATAGTGAAATAAAGAGTCCCAGATAATAGAATGTACCATTAGACACCGGAACTAACACACCTGTTCTTGGAAACTATGATCATGACCGTTACTATTTATACATACCTTACTCGTTGGGTGTTGTATTTCATCTGCTGCGATAGAGGAGCCATTTCGGAAACCAGCGGTAGGATAGTTTTCATTCCACAAAGCATTGATTTTCTTGAGAAACTCAGAGTCTGGTCCATGACTGGTAGACAGAGGGTCAATATTTTCATCTGAAGAAGAATCATGAAGCATATCAAGTGCTGTCTCAGACGGGTCTATGACTAGTCTGACTACAAGAAGTAGGTTTCTTGCAGAACAACATGTCTAATGACAGAGCTGAGATGAAGAAACAAGAATCACCAGTCTTCAAAACAGGTAACGTAGAAGTTGTGCTACTTTTGGCAAAACTGGCATGCTCTGGTGATCTTTGGCAGACATTATTTTGAAAACCAGTGTCTTTATTTCTCTGAGCGTGCACCGATACTAGTCTTTGGGAATGAAGCTTTTGTTCTGTGTCACATGCATTGTGAGTGGAGTCAGGAATGTTTTTCGTTTGCAAGGGTTGTACTCCATGTTTTCGTGTTTCTCTTTGACGTTTCTTTTGCTTTTTGGAAGAAGGGTGTCCTCTCTTGAACATTTTCTATGTGTTGACACCACAGATGTCAGATTTAAAATGGTTTGTAAGGTTGACTGGGGATGTAATCTCATCCTCTGTGCGTTTGGGTTCCGTGAATACCTCCGGACGTAATCATTACCTTCGCGTCTCAGCTGTACCCTTACACAGGTGATCGATTGTGACGCCATCTTTAATCGGCTTTAGTCACGTTTTTCGATTGTATACCTTAGCCATATGACCGGCAGCATCGCCATATTTTGAACGGCTGTGAGCATTACCCAAGTGTCTCGACTGTATCGTTATGCTGTCAGTACACTCTGAGTCATCGTCCAGTTTTCCCCAAAGACATGTCTGAACACGTTCACGTACGTTTACTCCGCCGACATAGCCCTGTGATGAATCACCCAGTCGGTCACCCTCAGATGATGCTGATGATGATGATGAGCTGATGATGATGATGATGAGCTGATGATGATGATGAGTTGATGATGATGATGATGATGATTTTGTTGGTGGTGCTGGGTGGTGATGATGATGGTAATCCTGATGACAGACACTACAGACGATCATGGGTGCCGGTTGTTCAGAAAGACAGCGACAAGCTTGCCTAGGAAGCTCAAATGTTGAAGTTGACTGCACTGTCCTGTTATTGATAACATACACACACACACTTGACAGTACACCCACGTACGCACACACGCCTACATGCGCGCACACATACACACACATGGATGGCATGATGGTACACGTACAACGAAACAATGTTGGGGTTGACTGCTACGTCTTGTAATAGATAGCACACACACACACATGGATGCACACACACACACACGCGGATGTCATGATGGCACACGCGCAACCAATCAATGTTGGGGCTGTCTGCAACGTCCTGTAAATGCATTGCATAAACAATGTTGGGGCTGACTGCGACGTCCTGTAATAGATAGACAACTAGTTGTTGATATACCCTCTTCACACGCACATGACCTGGCTGGTGTTCATTCAAAATGACAATTGCAAACTTGCCCAGCACACATGAAACTCCATAGAATATTGAGGTTGACTGCGACGTCCTGTAATAGATAGTACACACACACACGGCTGTCATGATGTCACACGCGCAACCAATCAATGTTGGGGCTGTCTGCAACGTCCTGTAAATGTATTGCATAAACAATGTTGGGGCTGACTGCGACGTCCTGTAATAGATAGACAACTAGTTGTTGATACACCCTCTTCACACGCACATGACCAGGCTGGTGTTCATTCAAAATGACAATTGCAAACTTGCCCAGCACACATGAAACTCCATAGAATGTTGAGGTTGACTGCGACTGTCCTTGTAATTGATAGCACACACGGCGCGCACACGCGCACACATAGACACACACACAGACGCGCACACATATCCCGCATGACCAAGTCATCAAGGCAAGTACTGGGACAACCTACATGCAGCTATAGAAATGCATATATATATATATATATATATATATATATATATATATATATATATATATATATATATATATATATATATATATATATATATATATATTTCAAACCATTTGTGTAACGGTTTCGTATAGCTATATTTTTATTTTATTTTTTTTTCGGCGCAAATATTCCCTTTACATTCCCGTTTGTATCATGTCTTCTGATCTCTAGTTGTGATAAGCATTGAAGTCCGTCGACGTTACTTGACATTTCCCTAGGCGTTCTGGTTGACCGGTATCGGATAATCCAGTACGATGGTCGCTGGCCATTGTATTTTCTCGCGGGGCGTGATGGGCCAGCGCGTGACCTTTACCTTGTGCGCAGGTAAACTTTCATTCAAGGAGAGCTATGTATGCGAAAGGGGCAACAATTCTGGTTGAGTCAAGGGACCGATTAATCTCCCTTGGTTACTTTTATAATTAAGGGAGTACAAGGGAAGTAACCGGCGTAAAATTAAGAAATTATTATTTTAATGATTAATATGGAGATTTCACTGATTATGTTAAGTTAATTGAATGTGTACTATTGAGACTGGTCTCTAGTAGTATGTTCTCTAGAATTAATCACTATCTATATGGTATTATGTGTTTATTAAGTGTGGCAATATACCCATATATAGAATTATTAGCCGGAATCTGGCTTCAGTCTTTTTTCCTAGCGCTGACTATGCCAAAGGTATCTTTTGGGTCTTTTTTGGGGGGCTCAGATCAAAGAGTAGTATTACCAAATACTCCTTTTATGCTATCCAAAGACCTCACTTGACCGTCACTATTCACATTTTAATGGGAATTTTGATGGCCCTCCTCCTCGAAGGGCAAAGGATAATATCCGGGGTAGGGGCCTATTCCCTCGCGCCCTCACATCGGCCTACCCCGTACACACCTACACACACATACACACACACACATCGCATACCCACACAATGGGACTCGAACCCAGGCGCCCGACAACTAGTTGGTCTACTTATCTATATAAGTATTCCACATGCCCGGGGCTTGTCTCGTTGTACCGCCCCGCCCGCCGCCCGCCCGGGGACCGGAAGTAGTCATCACGACAACCGGAATTGACCCAAGAAACTAACCGCCAATTTTTAAAAAAGTGTGGTCCCCGAAGGACTCAATTTGGTGATGTCAGAGCATAGGATCATGACTTTTGTATAGTAAAATATGACGTCACCACGAAGGACTAAAGTCCTAAAATGCTACCTGAATTGCACATTATATACTACTACCTACTCAATAACACACAAATACAAACTCCCTCGTATACAAATAGATACATTGTTTGCGTGTTTTCTGTCTCTTTTTCGCTGGATCTAAACACAGATGTGTATTATTTCTCTTTATATTGTCATATCCTGCTATTGTAGCCAACTCCCATATTTGTATAGACCGTCGGAATTCGATGGATGATAAGGTCAACATCACTCCTCCCGCCTTTACTGTTCATGGCATTATCTGGTGCCCTGTTAAGGCTCAGTAGTTCTGAGAACCCAGGTGGATTTTAGACCAAATTCTTCTCGACGGGGGTTCAAACACATGACCACCGACATGAAGGAAAGAGTTATAGCCAGTGGCCTATCCGCGATAAGTACTGACTGAACATCATAATAATTTATTCAACGTAGCCACCACGGGGAAATTTATACATTAGTAATTAATGTACACAGTAGTGTACACAAGCCAGAGATCTGACACATAACAATACACAGAAATGTAGCCTCGCAGTCGTTCGTGGTGATAATACAGTTCAACATACGCTCACGTGACTTGTATGTTCTAGAAACACTATTGGTTGATTGTTTAAAGAATCGATAGCATAGTTGTGAGGTGTTATCGGTTCAGTGGCACGCTGGTTGTTAACACCTCATATCCCTCATATAGTGCCTCTCAACTTGAGTGTGTGCTTAATCCATTGTGATTGTCCTAACCAATGGCGCTTTTAGTTTGAATAAAATTAGTGGAATTGTGGTGAAGCTATGGTAATCTAAACAATATAACATGACACAAAGTAATGTATGGTCTTGGATATGACTGAGATATTGTATGACAGAAGACAGTACTACCTGCTTTCTGTTAGCTCCGAATGTTGGACGGCACTCGCCAAACCCGACACCCCCACATTGTGCCAACGGCTTCGTATCGAGGTGTGTAAATTGGAGGGTACAAGCCTTACCCTAGTGCGAGGAAATGCAACCTAAAGACTAAATGTCGTGGCAGGGCAGATCAGGTCCTAAGCCTTGGTCCGCAACTGGTCTAGGATGGATGCTCCGATAGGCGGACAGTTAGAGCATTGCTTTGCTGATCTGGCAGCTTGTCTTGTTCCGAGACGTATTGGTGTTACATTTCTTCTAAAGTAAACTAGACAGGCCGAGAGAAGGATCATGCTGCATGGGCAACAAATGGTATCTAAACTCAGCTCAGGCTTTGTGTTATGGAGAGGTATAACTACATTTTACAAACTATCGTCTGTCAAGACGGCAAGGTGCCATTCAGTCAGTCAATGCAGCTTTACAGAACACAATTACGGAAAGCAAAGGACACTAGCCTTCATCAATAATCAAATACATGCAAACACAACATATAAACACGGACCAGACATTGTAGTGGCTAGAAGTCTTAGCTAGGTACATGTTTTTTTTTTTACATTAGGCGTGGAGAGGAGTGGGTCAGAGTGCCAGCGGAGCAGTCAGACTTGTGCAGAGTTATAATCACATTAATCCGGGAGTGCAGGGAGTGGCCAGCAGGGGCCACGGAAGTGGAAATCCAGCAACTAATTCAGGACAATGCTCACTCGGGTGATGTGATTATCTACACAGATGGTTCGGTGTCAAGAGTTGAGAGAAGTGGCTGCGGGTTCATAGCCAAAGCTAATGGTCGACGTTTGGTGCAAGAGAGCCTGGCATATGATACCACAACATCCAGCTTAAGAATGGAGGTGGAAGCAGTCACTACGGCTCTCGGCTGGATGGAGAATACGACACACATGCTCATCGTGATTGTAACTGAGTCAGAAAGCTTGCTGACGAGGGTGAGGACGGGCAGGCTTCGTGCGGAGTGGCTTGCTTCGCTGACAAGCATCGCCTGGATCTTTTCTCCGGGGCATGCCGGTGTGCTGGGAAATGAACAGGCGGACAGATTGGCTGGCTCTGCAGAACTTGGTGGAGTATTGATACATGACAAGGCAGACGTGGTTGCGGCCTTGTGGGAGCACGTGTACACCTCGGAGGAGCAAATGGATTACCATGGTCTGGCAAGAATGCGACAGCGAGGAGTGACAAGGGGATCTGGCCGACGCTCAACGCCCAGAGGAAAGGCGAGACGGACATATAATCAGATTGCTACTGGTACTATTGGTGTTGGAACTCTTCGCTGGCTGCTGGGGATGGGGACGGAGCGCTTATGGGAATGCCCAGAATGCTGTGATGTCGATTCCTAAATCAATCAATCAATCAATCAATCAATCGTGTTTTTTTTTGTTTTTTTTTACAGGAGGTCGCAATAAACTCCAGCATGTTTTGCTGTTTGTGATATTCTAGACAAGTTTATGTTCGGTAGGTTTTCCTATTGCTTTCTGACCGACCGACACCCATTCCACTGTTAAAACTGTCAACACTGTCAACACTGTATGTTGTGCTATGCTATGCCGATAAGCTTAGGCGATCACGGTTGGCCATCTCACCTCAACATCACACCAGC